>ONZH01030918.1:0-26883 GCA_900303285.1 Rhinella marina | reverse complement strand
AAAAAAAAAAATATATTTATGGCTCACCTCTTGGGCCTACAAACAATTTTTCTCATGGCTCACCTCTTGGGCCTACAAACAATTTTTAAGAGGTCTCACCTCTTGGGCCTACAAACAATTTTTCTCATGGCTCACCTCTTGGGCCTTAATACAATTGTTAAGAGGTCTCACCTCTTGGGCCTACAAACAATTTTTAAGAGGTCTCACCTCTTGGGCCTACAAACAATTTTTATTATGGCTCACCTCTTGGGCTTTAATACAATTTTTAAGAGGTCTCACCTCTTTGGCCTCCACTTAATTTTTTCGAGGGCTCACCTCTTGGGCCTCCATATAATTTTTTCGAGGGCTCACCTCAAGCTAACTTTGCGCACTCATTAAAATATTTTCACAACAAGGACCTAAGAGCCCTCGATGGGAGAGCTTTATGTGGGGGCCTGTTATAGGGAAGAGATGCGTGTCACTGACTTCGTCATACTCAACCACCTCCTCTTACACTGCCTCACTTTGCTCCAACAGCCTCGATTGCTGGCAACTGTGTCTCATCATCGTCCCTAATCATTTTACACTTTAGTGCCCGTTCCACACCACCATCAGCTAGAGATGGAGCTTGCTCCAGTGTTTGGGCATCAGAACAAACAAAATCCTCAGATAGCTCCTGCGATTCTTGCATGGGTGGGAACACTGGGTTGATAACATTGGGCAGGGTGGGAGGAAGGAGGGTCAGAGTGAGGTCCCTGCAGTTTCTGCAGGCTATCGACGAGACTGGACTTTGTGGACTTGACTGGGTGGTGGACAGATTTAACAAATCTAGAAGGAGAAGGAGGGGTTTGCCGAGCTGTCTGTAAGGGTTGCGGAAATCCAGACAGAACCAAGGCCCAAAACTTGGGTGGGGGTAGCAGGTTTGCCCGTCCCCGCCTCCACAACATTCACCCAGTGTGCTGTCAGGGAGATGTAGCATCCCCGGCCTCAAACCAAAGTGTTGGTGGTCAAATGGCCTTTTGCAGTAACCGTGTTACTCGGGCGTGGATGATGTTTTGGGACATGTGCCTGGGCAAGGCAGGGATGGCACAGAGGGAAAAATAGTGATGGCTTGATTGCTTTCCCCCTTGCCTATGCCATCTGTGGTTGTCATAGGCAACGTGATTTTAAGGGGTGCAGAATTTTATCTTCTTTTTTGTCTAGTTTGGCTTGGGGTCCATGGCAATGTAGAGGAAAGAAGGTTTCCTTGTATGGTCTCACTTTACAGAGAGGTTATATTGTCTTTGGAGTGTATTGTTGAGAGGCTGTGATAGTGGTGTAATAGTGCGACTTGGGCGCGTTATATGCACCCAGACATGCTTCCCCTGCTGTCCCAGTTGCATTCCAGCAGTGTTGGCATCCTTTTCTGAGGTTTCAGGGTGGACTTGGTGACCTCCAAGTGGTCAAATTGAGATTTCCAAGTGGCGAGCATTTTTTTCCCATAGACTTTAATGGGATTCGATATTCGGTCGAATAGTCGAATATCGCGGTCTATTCGAATCGAATTTCGAACTTTCGAATATTTCACTACTCGCTCATCTCTACTGAGAGCCTGTCTGTGATCACCCCCCCTTCCCTGCCATGCTAAACATACATGTGCCCAATCTGGAGACCCAAACGTTAAATGGGGCAGACCCATCAGTCAGTATGTGTGGACATGTACTGTTCCACCATGTGGCTGAAACATTGCCTCCTTCTAAGATGGTTCATATCAGATGGTGGTGCTGGATATTGTGGCATGCAGACAAAGCTTTTCCACATTTCGGTCATGTTAATCCTGCCTGCTGAGGTGCCCTAGCTGCTTGACGTCTTCTTTTTCCTCCTTGTGCTTCCACTGAACCCCCACTGTCAGGTGGGAACACCGTCAGTGGTGTGTCTACCAGCATGTGTTTGTACACGTGCGTCTTCTGTACACGTGCGTCTGATCATGTCCCAGTGACAGAAGTAAGGATGGCATGTTGTCCTTGTAGCGGGGGTCCAGCAGGGTGGCCACCCAGAAATCAGCACTGGTAACAATCAGGGCTACTTGGCGGTCGTTGCCCAGGCACTGTAGTATGCAGTCGCTCATGTGTGTCAGGCTGACCAGGGGCAACACCAAGCTGTCCTCAGTGAGAGGTGTATTGTCTGTGTCCTCTGTATCCCCCCAGTCACACTCCATTGATGCCCGTGAGCTGATTTGGGTGCCACCCTGCTGTGAACGCGGCTCCTCATCATCTCCTCCAAAATGGTGCCCTAGCTTGACAGTTGTGTACCTGGCCGCTGTTGGTTCATGAATCCACCCGCCAAGCCACCTGTGGACGACTGGCCTGTTAACCATAGGTATTAACCCTTTTCCTCCTAACCTTCCTCCTGTGCCACATCCTCATCCATCATCACCTGATGCGTTTTTTCAAGGAGGCATACAGGTGTTATAGTAACGCTGATAACTGTGTGATCAGCGATGGCCATGTTGGTGGGGTACTCGACACAGCGCAACATAGCACACAAGTCCCGCATGGAGACCCACTCATTGGTGGTGAAGTGGTGCTGTTCCGCAGAGCGACTCACTTGTGCGTGCTGCAGCTGAAACTCCACTATCGCCTGCTGTTGCTCGCACAGTCTTTCCAGCATATGCAAGGTGGAGTTCCACCTTGTGGGTACGTCGCATATGAGGGCGGTGATCGGGAAGTAGGGTGAGTATACCGAAAGCGTGCACAGACGGCCTGCACGTTCTGCAGCAGCTTTGACATCTTGCAGTCATTTTTCAGGAACTTGAGGAGGCGGTAGAGGAGGAACAGGATGAGGAAGCAGAGTAGGAGGAGAAGGCAACAGGAGGTACAGAGAAACCAGTTTTGAAATTCTTGCATTCAGGGCCAGGGCTTGCAGGTGGGTAGATGGGTACTTCCTCTCCAGTGTTTGGGGGATATACAGTTGAACACATCCATGGGACAGTGTGGAGATGCTTGGTGACACTGGTGGTGGTGGGGTTGCTGGCAATCCTCTCTTTGAGGCGTGCCAGATGGCCCTGTCACACCAGGGGGGGGGGGGAGTCCGAGACAGTGGCAAAAGAGGGAGCAGGAGGAGCCTCAGATACTTCATGGTTTTTCAGGTGTCTACTCCACTGCAGCTCGTGCTTTGCAGTTTTATGCCTGGTCATGCAGATGATGCTCAGGTTTAGAACATTTATGTATCGTTTTAGGCTCTGACTGCACAGCGTGAAAACAAGGGGCGAGCCGCTCTGCTTTTACATCCTCTTATGCTGTGTGGCTGCTGCTGCGTGTCCCCTACCTCTTCCTCCGAACTGCACATGTCAATCAGATGACCTGGGTGCCATGTGAGGTCTAGGACCTCATCATCCTTAACATCATGTTCCACCCACTCCTCACCCCAGCCATCCTTGCTGGTCTGCACAGTGCAGAAACCCGCAGTTGACACCTGTGTTTCGTCATCATCAGCAGAGACGGGCTGCGGCGGTCTTCCCACGTTTTCACGTCCTCATCCTCAATCATAAGTGGTTGGGCATCAGTGCACTCTATCTCTTGCACTTCTGGGGCAGGGATAGGCGGATGGCCCACAGGAACCCCGCCAGCAAAGTTATCAAAAAGCATAAGTGACTGCTGCATGATTTGGTGCTCAGATTGGGCTTTACTAGTCAGACCAGAATGGCGGCACACCACATGATCCGGTATTTATGCATGCAGGGTCACATGCTGGGCCGGCCAATCACAGCCATGCCAATACTAGGCATGACTGTGATGGTTTCCAAGTGCCCACAGCTTAAACTCTTGTTGATTGGCTGTGCTGTAGCCAGTGGCGTACATAGAGAAATAAGGGCCCCATAGCAAGGATCAAACTAGGTCCCCCACACGTGACAGAAGGGTTTCTGTCTAAACCCTTTTCAATGTCTCTTGGGCCATTTTCCCACTGCCTCATTTGCTTAAAGTTGTTCCTTTACAGAGTAGAGTCCTGAACAAGTTTTCACCTCCAGTAGAAAAGGAGATAATCCCTACTAAGACTGGGCCCCCTCCTGCCCTGGGCCCCATAGTGTGTCGCATGGTCTGCGGCTATGGTAGTTGCGCCCCTGGCTGCAGCCCTCCAAAAAGTTTTATTTTAACTCCGAACAATGAACACGGACTTTTGTGCCAATGTCCAGGTTCGCTCATCCCTAATTAACCCCTTGGCGACATTGGACGTACCGGTACGTCCTGGGCACGAGGTAGTTCGTGCTACAGGGCGTACCGGTACGTCCTGCATGTAAACCCGCCCTGCTCAGTGCAGGGGGGGTTACATGCTGTAATGGGGGCTGTTAAAGACAGCCAGCCACCCATAGTGAAGGCCTCGGGGGGAGCCGTGCTCCCCCCATAATGGCGATCGCTGTGATTGGCTAGTCTGTTCAGACTAGCCAATCACAGGATACGGGGGCTGGCTGTAAGGATCTGATCCCCCGCAGTCCGAAACTGCGGGGGATCAGATCCAGCTAAAAGTAAGTAAAATTTTCCCCCGGGTGCCCCCGATCCCCCCCATCCTCCTTTCTCATATCATACTTTTTAATTAGCGCCCCCCCCCCCCTTTTCAGGATGGCCGAGCAGTTAAAGCAGAGTGTCAGCATACAGCTGACACTCTGCTTCAAACGGCCGGCATCGCTGCTGGCAGCGATGTCGGCCGTTTAACCCCTTCCATGCCGCGGTCCATAAGGACCACGGCATGGAAGGGTTAACAGGGAGGGCGCTCCCTCCCTCTCCCATCGGGCGCTGCAGCAGCGCTCCGATGGTGGAGCCAGTGAGAGGGAGAGAGCTCCCTCCCATTGGGACGCTGCTCTGCTGTGGCAGCGTCCCGATGGTTACCATGGCAACCGGACGCTTTCGTCCGGCTTGCCATGGTAGAGGTAAGCCTGTTCAAGCTCCTGCTAAAGGCAGGAGCTTGATCAGTCTTACAATCAGAAAATACACTGCAGTACACTATACAGTGTACTGCAGTGTATTATATAGACATCAGATCCACTGGATCTTCAAGCACCAAGTGGGTCTGAGTCAAAAAAGTGTAAAAAAAAAAAAGTTAAAAAAAAAGTTTAAAAAAAATCCCTTTTTTTCTCCCATTTTAATTGATTAAAAATAAAGAAAACACAATACATAAACATGTTAGGTATCGCCACGTCTGTAACAACCCGCTCTATAAAAATATCACATGAGATGGCCCCCCAGGTGAATGCTGTAAAAAAATTTTTAAAAAAACTATGTCAAAATAGCCATTTTTTTCCCTCTTCCCTCACAAAAAGTGTAATAGCAGGCGATCAAAAAGGCGTATTTACCCCAAAATGGTATCAATCAAACCGCCATCTTGTCCCGCAAAAACGGTACCCTAACTGAGACAATCGCCTGAAAACTGAAAAAAATATGGCTCTCTGAAAATGGCAACACAAAAAAAAGATTTTATTCTGTTCAAAAATGCATCTAATGTGTAAAACTTTCCAACAATAAAAAAGTTGGACATATTGGGTATTGCCGCATCCGTAACAACCTGCTCTATAAAAATATTAGATGAGATGGCCCCCCAGGCGAATGCTGTAAAAAATTTTTTAAAAAACTATGCCAAAATAGCCATTTTTTTCCCTCTTCCCTCACAAAAAGTGTAATAGCAGGCGATCAAAAAGGCGTATTTACCCCAAAATGGTATCAATCAAACCGCCATCTTGTCCCGCAAAAATGGTACCCTACCTGAGACAATCGCCTGAAAACTGAAAAAAATATGGCTCTCTGAAAATGGCAACACAAAAAAAAGATTTTATTCTGTTCAAAAATGCATCTAATGTGTAAAACTTTCCAACAATAAAAAAGTTGGACATATTGGGTATTGACGCATCCGTAACAACCTGCTCTATAAAAATATTAGATGAGATGGCCCCCCAGGCGAATGCTGTAAAAAATTTTTTTAAAAAACTATGCCAAAATAGCCATTTTTTTCCCTCTTCCCTCACAAAAAGTGTAATAGCAGGCGATCAAAAAGGCGTATTTACCCCAAAATGGTATCAATCAAACCGCCATCTTGTCCCGCAAAAATGGTACCCTACCTGAGACAATCGCCTGAAAACTGAAAAAAATATGGCTCTCTGAAAATGGCAACACAAAAAAAAGATTTTATTCTGTTCAAAAATGCATTTAATGTGTAAAACTTTCCAACAATAAAAAAGTTGGACATATTGGGTATCGTCGTGTCCGTAGCAACCTGCTCTATAAAAATATCACATGACTTGCCCCCTCAGGTGAATGCTGTAAAAAAATGCTAAAAAAAACTATGCCAAAACAGCTATTTTTTTCATCTTGTCTCAAAAAAAGAGTAATACCAAGCGATCAAAAAGTCTAATGCACCCCAAAATGGTACCAATGAAAACCTCACCTCATTCTGCAAAAAATGAGCCCCCACATAAGACAATAGCTCAAAAAAATAAAAATCAATGGCTCCCGCAAACCATTCCATCAAAATCTGTGTTGCAAAATACATATGGCGTTCCTTCTATTTTGAGTCCTGCCATGTGCCCCCACAGCAGTTTACCACAACATATGGGATGTTGCCGTATTCAAGAGAAAATGGGTAACAACTTATGGGGTGCTTTTTTCCTGTTACCCCTTATGTAAATAAAAAAAATTGGGGCTAAAGCAACATTTTATTGGAAGAAACAAAACATTTCATTTTCACAGCCAAGTGTTTCCAAATTCCGTAAAATGCTTAGGGGGTCAAAGTGGCCAGTACCCCCCTTAATATATTCGTTGAAGGGTGTAGTTTCCAAAATGGGGTCACTTTATGAGGGTTTCCACTGTAGGGGTACGTCAGGGTCTCTCAATTACAAAATGGTGCCTAAAAACTATTCTAGCAAAATTTGCCTCCAAAATCCGTATGGCGCTCCTTTCCTTCTGACCACTGCCACAAACCCATAGAGACGTTTACCACCACATATGGGGTATTTCTGTAAACTGCAGAATCAGAGGAATGTATATTGAGGTTTAGTTTGCTGTTAACCCTTGCTGTGTTGCAAGAAAAAAATTATTAACATGAATAATCTACGAAAAAAGTGAAATTTAGAAATTTCACCTCCATTTTCCTTTAATTCTTGTGGAACACCTGAAGGGTTAACAAAGTTTGTAACAGCAGTTTTTTATAATGTGAGGGGTGTAGTTTCTAAAATGGGCTCAATTATGGGGGGTTTCATTATGTAAGCCAATCAAAATCACTTTATATCTGAATTGGTGCTTAAAAAAATGGTTTTGGAAAATTTGGTGAAAATTTGAAAAATGGCTTCTAAACTTCTAAGCCTCCTAACGTCCTAAAAAAGTAAAATGACGTTTACAAAATGATGCCAACATAAAGTAGACATATGGAGAATGTAAAATAATAACTATTTTTGGAGGTATTACTATTTATTTTGAAAGTAGAGAAATTGAAATTTGGAAATTTGCTAATTTTTCCAAATTTTTGGTAAATTTGGTATTTTTTTATAAATAAAAATGAAATATTTTGCCACAAATTTACTACTGTCGTGAAGCACAATATGCGACGAGAAAACAATCTCAGAATGGCCTGGATAAGTAAAAGCGTTCCAAAGTTATTACCACATAAAGTGACACATGTCAGAATTCAAAAATTTGGCCCAGACATTAAGGCCAAAATGGGCTCTGTCCTTAAGGGGTTAACAGCAAAACTGAAAGAAAAGACTGAAATTTAGAATGCATATGGATGGATGTACATATTTTACTTTTTTAGATACCCCTATTTACATAGTATCTTCATTTATATTCATTTTATGGTATTATTTTGCTTTTAGGAATTGTTTTAGCAGTTTCCCCCTGCTATCTTTACTTTTTTCGTTTCCTATTTATAATTATTTTCTGCACCTTACATTCAATTCCTTTCTTTCACGTTTGGTGTTCATTTGTTTATCTTCTTATCCACTGGAACTGTTCAGTCTTAGTTTTATTTTCTTTCTTTCAGAATTAATTTTACTACAATTCTTGTTTCATTTTAATGCCTACCATTCCTTTATCATACACCACTTTCAATTCCATACCTACTAGCTCACAGTCTTTGATCCCTGCTCTGCACATAGATATGCTGAATAAAAAAATATCCATGTGCCATCTGGTGGTGAAGTTGTGTGATTGCATGAAAAATAATTTAAAAAACATGCTTTGATGTACTCCTTCTTACCCAACATTATGTTCACAAACATTTATGTTTCACCAAAATTCCTCTGGTGGCCGCATCCTTTCTGTCATTTCAATAGGAGGAATGGGCAATAAGGGACAACGTATGGGAGGCAGAGAGGATGCAGCCATTGGTGGAATTTTGGCTGAGATGTCCTCGACAAAATTCTGTTGTAAAATCCATTGTGTGAGTGTCCTCTAATACATCACGCCTACCAAAAGGAAGCTGGCTACATCTGTAAAAATGTAAAAGTGCTTGTGCAGAGTATGGATTCCAGTTGCACATAGATCTGTAACACTAAAAGAGAATCTTTCAGAGATTTAATTTCAAATAAAAGAAAAAAACTACAAACAAAATCAGTGAAATAAAGGATAATAGTGGAGTTATAGTACTCATCCTGTTGGCCATGATGTGCTAAAGGAAACATAGCATTGTTTTTGGCAACCCCTATAGGTTAAAGGCAGTAACTACAAAGCATGAAGTACATAAAAACTGCTATTTTATAAAAGGAAGAATACATAATTTCTAAAATCCAATATTCTTTTGCCATATCTTTCTTCAATACATTTTTGCAGCCAATCACTGTCCTCAAAAGTGCACCACCGCTACCAGTGATTTGCTTCAGCAGTGACATTGTCAAAGTGATGTCATCGCTG
Organism: Rhinella marina; assembly: GCA_900303285.1. Lineage (NCBI taxonomy): Eukaryota > Metazoa > Chordata > Amphibia > Anura > Bufonidae > Rhinella > Rhinella marina. The sequence goes on along the minus strand of ONZH01030918.1, from coordinate 18,034 downwards.
CATACATGTACACAAAGCCTGTCAAGGAGAACCAGAGTGGCAGCGCTGGATCTGCCAGCTAAGTAATGTTGCCTTTACTATATGATGCAATTTCTCAGCAATAATCATTTTGTTGCTGAAATCAGCACCTTGACCGTGCAGGGTGAATATTTGGACTAGCGCACTGCTAATGATCGTGCCAAGAGAGCAAGTGTGCCTGTCCAATCTGGAGCAGGGGAAAAAACTGTAATATACAGCTGCATCCCCTTTTTAATGGCCTTCAGTCAACAGTGATCACAATTGGGATACATTTTTTTTTATATGTTAACCCTTAGGATACCAGCACCGTACATGTATGGCGCTGGAAGCCGGGACAAAAATCCCAGCGCTGTACTGCTACGGCGCTCTGATCGGGCAGGCGCTGGAGCTGCCCTCGCCTGATCAGCTGCAGGGGTCCGGCATTGGCCAATAGCCGGACCCCTGCTGTATGCACCAGCATCGGTGAAAACACCGATGCCGGCGCATTAACCCTCGCACAGCCGCGGTCGGTATCCTGAAGGGTTAAGTTTGCCATCGGGTCCCCGCGCTGCTGTGACGGGGACCCGATGGCAGCCCGATGCCTTCCTTAGGCATCGGGATGCCTTCTACGGAAGCTTGTGAGATCCAGCCCCCTGGATCTCATAGGCAGCAGGCTGTAAGTGTATTACACTGGTAATACACTTACAGCCAATGCATTACAATACAATGTAATGCATTGTGCAGGGGATCAGACCACCAAAAGTTGAAGTCCCAGACTAGGACAAAAAATAAAGCGAAAAAAGAAATTAAAAAAATAAAGTTTTACCAAAAAAAAATTTAAAGTTTCAAGTAAAAAAAAAAAAAAGCGTCCTTTTCCTAAAATAAAGTTAAAAAAAATTGTAAAAAATAGGGGAAAAAAGAAAAATAGGCATATTAGGTATCGCCGCGTCCGTATCAACCAGCTCTATAAAAATATCACATGGCCCACCCCGCTAGGTGAACGCCATAAAAAATAAAAACAGTGTAAAAAATGCCATTTTCTGGTCACCTTGCCTCACAAAAAGTATAATACCAAGCGATCAAAAAGATGTATTAATCCCAAAATGGTACCAATCAAACCGTCATCTCGTCCCGCAAAAAATGAGACCCTACCTTAGACAATCGCCCAAAAAATAATGTCTCTCAGAAAATGTTAGACATATTTGGTATCACTGCGTCCATAACAACCTGCTCTATAAAAATATTACATGAGATGGCCTCCCAGGTGAATGCTGTAAAAAAGAAAAAAAAAAAAAACTATGCCCAAACAGCCATTTTTTTCCCTCTTGCCTCACAAAAAGTGTAATAGCAGTCAATCAAAAAGGCGTATTTACCCCAAAATGGTACCAGTCAAACAGTCATCTCATCCCGCAAAAATGAGACTATACCTAAGACAATCGTCAGAAAAATAAAAAAAATAGGACAGTTAGGACTGTTCAAAAATTCATTTACTGTGTAAAACTTAACAAAAATAAAAATAATAGACATATTGGGTATTGCCACCCCTTAACAACCTGCTCTATAAAAATATCAAATTATTTGCCTCTTCGGGTGAATGCTGTAAAAAATTAAAAAAAAAAAAAACACTATGTCAAAACAGCTATTTTTTTTCACCTTGACTCACAAAAAGTGTAATACCAAGCCATCAAAAAGACGTATTAATCCCAAAATGGTACCAATCAAACCGTCACCTCATCCTGCAAAAAATGAGCCCCCACATAATACAATAACTCAAAAAAATAAAAATCAATGGCTCCCACAAACCAATCCATCAAAATCTGTGCTGTAAAATCCATATGGCGCTCCTTCTGTTCTGAGTCCTGCCATGTGCCCCCACAGCAGTTTACCACCACATATGGGGTGTTGCCGTATTCAGGAGAAAATGGGGAACAAATTATGGGGTGCTTTTCTCCTGTTACCCATTGTGAAAATGAAAAATTTGGGGCTAAAGCAACATTTTATTGGAAGAAATGAAACTTTTCATTTTCACAGCCAAGTGTTTCCAAATTCCATAAAACACTTAGGGGGTCAAAGTGGTCAGTACCCCCCTTAATATATTCTTTAAGGGGTGTAGTTTCCAAAATGGGGTCACTTTTTGAGGGTTTCCACTCTAGGGGTACGTCAGGGTCTCTTAAAATACAAAACGGTGCCTAAAAACCATTGTAGCAAAATCTGCCTCCAAAATCTATATATCGCTCCTTTCCTTCTGACCACTGCCACATGCCCATAGAGCAGTTTACCACCACATATGGGGTATTTATGAAAACTGCAGAATCAGAGTAATGTATATTGAGGTTTAGTTTGCTGTTAACCCTTGCTTTGTTGCAAGAAAAAAAATATTAACATGAATAATCTACCAAAAAAGTGAAATTTTTAAATTTCACCTCCATTTTCCTTTAATTCTTGTGGAACACCTCAAGGGTTAACAATGTTTGTAACGTCAGTTTTTTATAATTTCAGGGGTGTAGTTTCATTTATGGGTGGTTTCCATTTGGTAAGCCCCACAAAATCACTTTATAACTGAATTGGTTTGGGAAATTTTGCTGAAAATTTGAAAAATTGCTTCAAAACTTCTAAGCCCTCTAACTTCCTAAAAAAATAAAATGACATTTACAAAATGATGCCAACATAAAGTAGACATATGGGGAATGTTAAGTAATAAATATTTTGAGGTATCATTTTCTGTTTTAAAAGCAGATCATTTGAAATTTTGAAAATTGAAATTTTTAAAATTTTTTGGTAAATTTGGGATTTTTTCATAAATAAAGGTGAAATATATTGACTCAAATTTATGACTGCAATGAAGTACAATGTGTCACGAGAAAACAATCTCAGAATGGCCTGGATAAGTAAAAGTGTTCTAAAGTTATTACCACATAAAATGACACATGTCAGATTCGCAAAAATCGGCCTGGGATTTAAGGTGAAAAGTGGCTCGGTACTGAAAGGGTTAATAGTACAGATTTTTTTTAGATATGGTGATGTTTATTTTTTATTTTAACCCCTTCATGCATTTGGACATAACTGTGCATCCTATTCGCAAGTAACTTAGTGCATTTGGATATACAGTAATGTCCAAACTGCTTACTGGGGCTGTAACACTATAAAGTGAAAGTAATCCGGTCAGCACCAGGTCACAAGTATATGTTGGTAGAGGGAAGGAGCGAACTCCACAATCACTTGAAAAGAAAATCCAGCAACTATAGCTTGTGAGTGTTATACTTAAATTATTTATCTAGTAATACATTGTGTATACATACAACGATGCGTTTCGGCTAGTAAGCCTTCATCAGCAAGTGAAACAAACAGGTATACATCTGGTACATATAGGTATCAAGATAGGTCAAATGATAATGATGTCAGATGCCCATTTCAGGTGGTAAACATTTATCAAATATACATATTAAATACATTGAATTCATATAACAAAAAGGATAGTATGTAGAGCCCATGTCTTTAGCGTGAGAACGAACTCTGCAAAGAAAAATGAAACAATAAACTATAAGTGCATTATTTCATATTCTTTATTTAGGCCTCTCAGTTGTAATGTGTCTAATACGTGAATCTAGTATGCCTCTCACCGTAATAAAAGCTTTTTAATGACACCCCCTTTTCTTGGTCTCTTTGTTCCAAGGCCTAAAATTTTAGTTGGGCAATGGAATGTTTGTACTTATCAAAATGATAAGGCAATGGTAATAACAGTTTTTTTTTTGTCCTGATCGTTGACTTATGTTTACAGATCTGATCTCTAATGTACTGCATAGTTTCTCCAACATTTAGTAGTCTGCAAGGACATTTAATCAGGTATATCACATTTGCAGATTCACAAGTGTGAAAGCCTTCTATTTTGAATGCCTTCCCTGTACGTGACTGCCGAGATTGTAACTTTACCCTTACCCCTCAAACTCGGCTTGCACCAAATGAACCAAATAACACACGGAAACATTCTGTTGGGTGGAAGTCGGTCACAGCTTTATTGAATTATTAACCAGCTTCAAATCTTAATAAACGACCATATAACTCGGAGTCTCCGAAGCAGTATGCCCCACAGTATACCTCTGTGGGCAAGTCTGCCTTCATCTCCTTTAACCAACGGCTGAACCAACCTCTGCAGTGACTTTTCAGAAGATAATATCTGAAACAGAGGAATAATTGAAAACACAAAAACATCATAAAGGGAAGGAAGGTGGGAAGCTTCCCACTTGTTGCTGGAGAAAGAGGCCAGCCCAGTAGAGCTATTAAAACACCTGGCCTAAACCAACTAGCTGGCCAACCAGCATTGAGGGGAGGGGGGGGGGGTTAGCATATTAACTACAACCCTTTTAACCTACTCCTATCAGCAAAAACACCCCCGTGGGGCTGAACTACTCCTGTTGATGCAGCCTCAACCTGTTTAACCCTTACATCAGGTCTGCACGTACCAATTTGTCCCGATAACTGGGATAACGTTTATTACAAATCAGTGGTGGGCAGGGGCGGAACTACCATAGCAGCAGACCAGGCGACTGTTATAGGGCCCAGGGCAAGACGGGGCCCAGTCTTAGTTGGAATTATCTCTTCTTCTCCTGGGCCAGGACTCTACCCTCTAAAGGAACAACTTTTAGCAAATGAGGCAGTGGAAAAATGGCCCAAGGGTCATTGAAAAGGGTTTAGGCAGAAAGTCTTCTGTCCTGTGTGTGGGAGCCTAGTTTGATCCTTGCTATGGGGCCCTTACTTCTCTGAGTATGCCACTGGTGGTGGGTTTTGAAATTCCTCTATTTGTGGATAGGCTTTAGTCAATAAATGTTGCCAGTGTTTGCGTATAATTTTGTCAAACTGTGCATTGTAGGGGTGGAATTTATTTATAAAGGTCTCTCTTTGTTCTTCTTTATCAGGGGAATGTGTTTGTTTATCCAAATCTCCCTTAGCCTTATTTAATATTTCTGTGGGATATTTCCCCTCTCCTTGAATCTCTGTCATCTCTTCTCATCTCAATGTCTGTTTTTTCGGATCTGTTACTATCCGTTTGATCCTCTGAAATTGAGATTTTGGTATAGCTCTTTTTAGAGGTGAGAAATGGGGACTACTAAAATGTAGAATGCTATTCTTATCAGTCTTTTTTTCTTTATAAATCTGTGCAGAGATGACCCTGTTCATCTTTATGTACAGAGGTATCCAAAAAGCTCATTGGGTTCTTATCATAGGTTATGGTAAATTTCAGGCCCCACTATAAAGTATCACATCCCCGGAGTGCTGTCCCCGATTGCAGAGACACCCCGGATAAACCACCCCCCACATGCCACCAATGTCCCCCAGATGCCCACTGCAGCCTGCTCCTCTCTGCTTGCTACGATGGCAGTGGCTCAGGAATAAAGCCACTACCATCAGCAGACTCTCAGTTGTAACTTACAGCTGACACTCTGTTATTATGGCCAAAAACGGTGGTGGCTCCGATCTCTGGTTAACCCAATACTGCCTGTGAAATCCATGGGGTTGAGAGGGAGGGAGCTCCCTCTCTCTTCTATCGGGTAGCCGCTGCTGTGATGGCAGTGGCCCGATGGTTACCATGGCAACCAGACACCTTACAAAGATGACACCTTACAAAGGGTCTGATCAGGCTTAGTGTCACTGCAAAAACTAACAATAGAGTGCATTGCAATAGACTATTGCAATCCATCGTATAGCTATCAGGCCCACTGGATCTTCAAGATCCAAATGAGTCTTGATGAAAAAAAAGTAAAAATATAGACAAATTTAAATAAAAATAAAATAAAAATTGGCTTTAACCATATCCGTTCATTTATAAGTCATTAACAAATGAAAAAATTAAAGACATATAAAACCTCCAACATTACCTTATAGTAGCCCCCATGCTGTTCATAATTATATGTCTGATCCGGTAGTCTGATGCTCGATAGATTAAAAAAACGATATTTTAAGCACCATCAGTGCTATCTTGCTGGTCAGCTTCAAGTCAAGGAGGCAAGCACGACCCCTAACCGTCCCCTTTGTTGTTCGACAGCCTGGAGTGCGGCCGGGATCACAGAAGTCTAGCGCATGCGCGATGCGTTCCTTGGTAAGACCCGATTCCTGTCTCTGGCTGCCGCTGTGAGCCGGGTTTCAGTGGCACACCTTCCTAAGCGTGGGCATCTTACCATACGCTAGACTTCTGCAATCCCGGCCGCACTCCAGGCTGTCAATCAAAGAAAAGAGGGGATAGTTAGGGGGTGTGCTTACCTTGACTTGAAGCAAGGAAGTCGCTGCCCCCTTGAATTGAAGTTGACTGGCAAGATATCGCTGATGGCGCTTTGACTATTGGATCAAACATATGATTATGAACAGCATGGGGGCTGCTATAAGATAATGCCGGCGGTTTTATATGCCTTTGTGAGATGACAGGTTTTCTTACAAAAAACTAGATATAATTGGTATTGCTGCGTCCGTAACAACCTGATATATAAAAGAATCATGTGGCTAATCCCGCGCGGTGAATGCCGCAAAAAAATAATCTTAAAAACAATGACAGAATTGCTATTTTTGTCACCTCACTTCCACAAAAAAATAAATACCATGTGATCAAAAAGTCATATGCACCCCAAAATGATACCAATACAAACTATAGCCCTTCACGAAAAAAACAAAAACAAAAAAACAAGCCCCCACACAGCTACAATGGTGAAAAAATAAAAAAATTATGGATGTTAGTATATGGTGATGCAAAATATCATTTATTTTAAACAAAAAAGTGATTTTATGCTGAAAAAGTAGTAAAACATAAAAAAACGATATCATTTTGGTATCACCATAGCCATATCAACCCACAGAATAAAATTGTTATATCATATATACTGCATGAGGAACTCCATAAAAAATAAAAAAACACTGACAGAACTACCGATTTTGGCAAGTCGTCACACAGCTACATCCGTCATAAAAGCAGAGAAATTCTAATTTTGAAAACAGCTAAATTTTCCTTATTTTCTGCAAATTTTGGATTTTTTATGCATAAAGATAAAATGTATCAACTCAAATTCACCACGTACATGAAGTAACATAGTAACATAGTAACATAGTTTATAAGGCCGAAAAAAGACATTTGTCCATCCAGTTCGGCCTGTTTTCCTATAAGTTGATCCAGAGGAAGGCAAAAAACCCCTGTGAGGTAGAAGCCAATTTTCCCCACTTTAGGGAAAAAAATTCCTTCCCGACTCCAATCAGGCAATCAGAATTACTCCCTGGAACCCCTCTCTAGTAACTATAACCTGTAATATTATTACCCTCCAAAAATACATCCAGGCCTCTCTTGAAATCTTTTAGTGAACTTACCATCACCACCTCCTCAGGCAGAGAGTTCCATAGTCTCACTGCTCTTACCGTAAAGAATCCTCTTCTATGTTTGTGTACAAACCTTCTTTCCTCCAGACGCAGAGGATGGCCCCTCGTCACAGTCACAGTCCTGGGAATAAATAGATCATGGGAGAGATCTCTGTACTGACCTCTGATATATTTATACATAGTTATTAGATCTCCCCTCAGTCGTCTTTTTTCTGAAGTGAATAAGCCTAATTTTGATAATATTTCTGGGTACTGTAGTCCACCCATTCTAGTTATTACTTTAGTTGCCCTCCTCTGAACCCTCTCCTGCTCTGCTATGTCTGCCTTGTTCACAGGAGCCCAGAACTGTACACAGTACTCCATGTGTGGTCTGACTAGTGATTTGTAAAGTGGCAGGACTATGTTCTCATCACGGGCATCTATGCCTCTTTTGATGCAACCCATTATCTTATTGGCCTTGGCAGCAGCTGTCTGACACTGGTTTCTGCAGCTTAGTTTGCTGTTCACTAAAATTCCTAGGTCCTTTTCCATGTCAGCGTTACCCAATATTTTACCATTTAGTATGTACTGGTGACTTGCATTATTCCTTCCCATATGCATAACTTTACATTTGTCAGTGTTAAACCTCATCTGCCACTTTTCTGCCCAAGCCTCCAGTCTATCCAGATCCATCTGTAGCAGTGTACTGTCCTCTTCTGTGTTAATTACTTTACACAGTTTAGTGTCATCTACAAAAATTGATATTTTACTGTGCAAGCCTTCTACAAGATCATTAATAAATATATTGAAGAGAATAGGGCCCAATACTGACCCTTGTGGTACCCCACTAGTTACAGTGACCCAATCTGAGTATGTACCATTAATAACCACCCTCTGTTTTCTATCACTGAGCCAGTTACTTACCCACATACAGACATTTTCTCCCAGGCCAAGCATTCTCATTTTATATACTAACCTTTTATGTGGTACAGTGTCAAATGCTTTGGAGAAGTCCAGATATACGACATCCATTGATTCTCTGTGGTCCAGTCTAGAACTTACCTCCTCATAGAAACTGATTAAATTGGTTTGACATGACCGATCCCTCATGAAGCCATGCTGATATGGAGTAATTTGCTTATTTTCATTGAGGTACTCCAAGATAGCATCTCTTAGAAAACCCTCAAACAGTTTACCCACGACAGATGTTAAACTTACCGGCCTATAGTTCCCGGGCTCTGTTTTTGGACCCTTTTTGAATATTGGCACCACATTTTCTATGCGTCAATCCTGTGGAACACTCCCTGTCAGTATAGAGTCCTTAAATATCAGAAATAAGGGTCTGCCGATGATATTACTTAATTCTCTTAGGATACGGGGGTGTATGCCATCCGGTCCTGGCGATTTGTCTATTTTAATCTTTTTAAGACGCAGCTCTACTTCTTCCTGGGTCAGACAAGGCACTTTTAATGGGGAATTTACTTTTATATTCTGCATTTCATCTGACAGTTTATTTTCCTCAGTAAATACAGTGGAGAAAAAGATATTTAGTAGCTTTGCTTTCTCCTCATCGCTCTCTGCAACTCCCTCCTCATTACTCTGTAAGGGGCCGACACCTTCAGGTTTATACTTTTTACCATTTATATAATTAAAGAACATTTTAGGGTTAGTTTTACTCTCTTTGGCGATTAATCTCTCGGTCTCTAGTTTGGCTGTTTTTATTTGTCTTTTACATATTCTATTTTTTTCCTTATAGTTTTTCAATGCTTCCTCGCTCCCCTCCTGTTTTAGTGATTTAAATGCTTTCTGTTTGTCATTTATTGCTTTCTTTACAGTTCTGTTTATCCACATTGGTTTTTTCTTGTTCCTTAACCTTTTATTCCCATAAGGTATGTACCTCTCACAATTAGATATTAGGATGCTTTTAAAAATATCCCATTTTGTGGCTGTATTTTTATTTTTGAGGACTTTGTCCCAGTTAGTTAGGCCTATGACCTCTCTTAGTTGGCTAAATTTTGCTTTTTTGAAGTTTGGTATTTTTGTTCCTCCCTGAAAAAACGCTCTTTTGAATGACAGTTGGAAGGTTATTTTTTTATGGTCACTATTTGCCAGGTGTCCCCCAACCTGCACATCTGTTGTTCTGTCAGGTCTATTGGTTAATACTAAGTCCAGTATGGCCGTCCCTCTAGTCGGGTCCTGAACCAGTTAGGAAAGGTAATTGTCTTTGGTTATTTCCAAGAACCTGTTTCCTTTATGAGATATACAGGTTTCAGTTTCCCAGTCTATATCTGGGTAGTTGAAGTCCCCCATAATAACAACCTCATTATGATTTGCCACCTCGTCTATTTCGTTTAATAGTAGATTTTCTATGGGCTCTGGTATACTAGGGGGTTCTCAACGCGGTTCTCCATCCATGTGGATCATCAGGAAGCGGCGTCTCTAGAAATGGCAGTGGCGGGGGATGAGTTTGCCTACCTTTTAGAGCGCGCAGTCTGCCTCTCAACTCACTATGTCAGGTGCTGGGGACGCGGAGAACCGTCCGAGAGCACCGGTCCAGACTCAGTGTGACGTATGCAGAAGGGGGCGGTCTCGTTGTCATGGGGATCTAGAGGCACGTCCCCGGCTTCTAATCTCATGCGCTGCAAAGTGATCAAATGGGGACAAGCTGACGGGGAGTAATCAAGTGAAATATTCATATAGGAACTAAATATTAGAACCGCACTGTGGTAAGACATAGGAGAGAGGACAGATATTACAACTCACATCGTGGTAACATAATCAATTGATGAGCCTTATTTTATTATATGAGGACAACCATCACTCAGCAATCTTTGTTAAGGAAAGGGAAAGTCGCTGTGGCCCTATCATAGAAAAGGCTTAAATGATAAGGCCTCATTAAGTCCACCCGGAGCGATGGATTTCATCCTGAAAATCCATCTAGCTTCACTAGGTAGGATCATGTTATCCCAATCACCGCCCCTCCGTGGTTCCGGGATATGACAGATATCTATGAACCTGACAGGGGTGTACATAAAAATCATGGGGCCCCAGGGCAAAATTCAGAATTGCGACCCCTCCCTCCCACAGTAAGGCCTCATTTACATTTTCGTGACCATTTGATGTTAAAACAACCATCCACATTTTATCTGGGAAAATGTCTGAAGGATACAGTACGTGTTTAGTCCATGTGTTTTCATTGCATTATTCCACAGGCAATGCTCAGCTGAAAATTAATTTATAGAGTGTCTCCTATCAGTGAAAAATGGAGCAAACATGGACGCCATCCATGTTGTGTCCGTGATTTTTACCGACCCATAGACTTCAATAGATGTGTCAGTGAGACACATTACAATCAATGGGTATGTGACAGCACACGTTCATGAAAAATGGAGATGTGAATGAGGTCTAAAAAGTACAATTATTGCACTAACCTAATAAGAATGTCATGGATAAATTTTATGGGACACATTTATGTAGACCAGTGTTTTAGATGCCGGATCTTAATAAAGGCCCTGTGCTGGCAGTGGTTCCGCTGAAGCTATGTAGGGGAACTGGCCTCTCCATAATTTTGGCGCATTCATTGCCAGTTCTAAATGTAAGGCGGTCCAGCTCACCCCAAACCATCTCGACTGGGTTCAGGTCTGGTGACTGTGGAGGCCAGGTCATCTGCTGTAGCACCCCCATCACTCTCCTTCTTGATCAAATAGCCCTTACACAGCCTGGAGGTGTGTTTGGGGTCATTGTCCTGTTGATAAATAAATGATGGTCCAACTAAACGCAAACCGGATGGAATAGCATGCCGCTGCAAGATGCTGTTGTAGCCATGCTGGTTCAGTATGACTTCAATTTTGAATAAATCCCCAACAGTGTCGCCAGCAAAGCACCCCCACACCATCACACCTCCTCCTCCATGCTTCACGGTGGGAACCAGGCATGTAGAGTCCATCCGTTCACCTTTTCTGCGGCGCACAAAGACACGGTGGTTGGAACCAAAAATCTCAAATTTGGACTCATCAGACCAAAGCACAGATTTCCACTGGTCTAATGTCCATTCCTTTTGTTCTTTAGCCCAAACAAGTCTCTTCTGCTTGTTGCCTGTCCTTAGCAGTGGTTTCCTAGCAGCTATTTTACCATGAAGGCCTGCTGCACACAGTCTCCTCTTAACAGTTGTTGTAGAGATGTGTATGCTGCTAGAACTCTGTGTGGCATTGACCTGGTCTCTAATTTGAGCAGCTATTAACCTGCGATTTCTGAGGCTGGTGACTTGGATAAACTTATCCTCCGCAGCAGAGGTAAGTCTTGGTCTTCCTTTCCTGGGGCGGTCCTCATGTGAGCCAGTTTCTTTGTAGCGCTTGATGGTTTTTGCGACTGCACTTGGGGACACTTTCAAAGTTTTCTCAATTTTTCGGACTGACTGACCTTCATTTCTTAAAGTAATGATGGCCACTCATTTTTTCTTTACTTAGCTGCTTTTTTCTTGAAATAATACAAATTCTAACAGTCTATTCAGTAGGACTATCAACTGTGTATCCACCTGACTTCTGCCCAACACAACTCATGGTCCCAACCCCATTTATAAGGCAAGAAATCCCACTTATTAAACCTGACAGAGCACACCTGTGAAGTGAAAACCATTTCAGGTGACTACCTCTTGAAGCTCATCAAGAGAATGCCAAGAGTGTGCAAAGCAGTAATCAAAGCAAAAGGTGGCTACTTTGAAGAACCTAGAATATAAGACATATAAGACATATAAGATATATTTTCAGTTGGTTCACACTTTTTTGTTAAGTATATAATTCCACATGTGTTAATTCATAGTTTTGATGCCTTCAGTGTGAATCTACAATTTTCATAGTCATGAAAATACAGAAAACTCTTTGAATGAGATGGTGTGTCCAAACTTTTGGTCTGTACTGTATATATATATATATATATATATATATATATACACACACACAGACACACACACACACTTACAGCACAGTTTGTGACTCCACTAACAGTCACTTACAGAATTAATGGCTGTCTGTGCTGGCTGAGGATGAGGTCCGGGAGAAGGACCTGTGCTTCTGATGCATGGCATCTGTCTGCGCTGTCTCCCGTACAGTTTCCAGGCTACAAATCAGAGGTCAGGAGTCAGGAGGAGGTCAGAGCAGCAGAGCTCTGCTGGGTGTGACGTGGGTCTTCTATTTCTCTCTCTCACAGGGCTCTGCTGAAATGTATCTGTAATGATGACAGATAAGGCAGGCGAAGCAGCAGAGCCCAGAGCAACATCAGGAGGTGGTGTTTAGAAATCATCTGGCCAATAAGCAGTGCAAAGAGCTAGCCATCTTCCTGCTTATTGGCCAGCTGTGTATCCCATGCACCATGGAGGAACCCATAAAATTATATATTAGTTGGCGGGCAGCAGCAGAGGCAAGATGGAAAGGAGGTAGCTACCCAAGTCAGAAAAGAGGCGGAGCTATTCATCCTCAGACGCACGGGCCCCATATCAAGTGCGTGCTCTGCCTCTATGGACGGTACGCCAGTGGAACCTGATGCAGGACATATTGCCACCATGCACAGAGTTTATGTGTCTAGCCACAGGGGTGTCTTTTTTGTTTGCCATGTCATTATAGTGGTCTCTAATCCGGCGTTGCAGTTCCCGCTTGGTTTTGCCGATGTAATCCATCGGGCAACTGCATTGTGCCAGATAGACCACCCGGTTGTTTGGCAATTAATGAAATCTCGGATCTGGTAGGTGATGCCAGTCTGGCAACAAGTAAAGTCCTTAGTAGTTCTCACCTGGTCACAGGCTAAGCATCTACCGCACTTAAACATAGCCTTTGGACGACGGGTTAGCCAATTATCTTTCGATGGAGGTGGTTGGTAATGGCTATGGGTAAGTCTATATTTTAGACTGCGTCCTTTGCGGTAGGTTATCTGAGGATTCGGTCCAATTACATCCTGAAGGTCTGGATCAGTGTATAGTATGTTCCAGTGCTTCTTGATAACCTATCTGACTTGTACATGTGCGCTATCAAAAACACAGATGATTCTCAGGGGGTAGGGACCCTCATTATCCTTTTTCTTGGGAACCAGAAGCATTTCCTGTTTAGAAGCATAGGCTGAGTCGAAGACCTGGCGTAGGATTACATCGGGATAGCCCCTTTCCCTGAATCTCTTCCTGAAGGTCTGCATATTAGAGCAGTTACGTCTTAGTCTGCAATATTGCCCCTTAGGAATCCCCTTGCGCAGGGAGTAGGGATGTGAACTTTCCCACCTAAGGAGACTGTTAGACGCCGTGGGCTTATGAAATACACTGGTAGAGATGTAATTGTTGCGACATCTTTCAATACATACATTCAAGAAAGAAAGAGTGTTGGTGTCACATGAAGCCGTAAATTTAAGGCCTAATTGATTGTCATTGATGACATCGACAAATTAACAGAAGGAGTCTTGAGCTGGTGGTAAAAACGTCCATTAAAGGTGAAAAAATTTTGAGTCAGAACAAACTCCAGTAGGTCTAAAACAAATTGGTTGTGAGGCATGAAAGCCAGATCCCTTGTGGATAGGAAGCTCCCTACAGCTCTCAATCCAAGATAGTGATGGATTGAGCTGTAGAGAGCCTCCACGTCAATAGATGCCAAATTAGTGCCTTCCTCTAGGAATACCCCATCCAATTTCAGCAATAGGTCACTGGTGTGCCTTATATAAGATGGCAGGGTTTCTACTAGAGATGAGCGAGTAGTGAAATATTCGAAAGTTCGAAATTCGATTCGAATAGACTGCGAAATTCGACTATTCGACCGGATATCGAATCCCATTAAAGTCTATGGGAAAAAAATGCTCGCCACTTGGAAATCTCAATTCGACCACTTGGAGGTCACCAAGTCCACCCTGGAACCTCAGAAAAGGATGCCAACACTGCTGGAATGCAACTGGGACAGCAGGGGAAGCATGTCTGGGTGCATATAACGCGCCCAAGTCGCACTATTACGCCACTATCACAGCCTCTCAACAATACACTCCAAACACAATCTAACCTCTCTGTAAAGTGAGACCATACAAGGAAACCTTCTTTCCTCTACATTGCCATGGACCCCAAGCCAAACTAGACAAAAAAAAAGATGAAATTCTGCACCCCTTAAAATCACGTTGCCTATGACAACCACAGATGGCATAGGCAAGGGGGAAAGCAAATAGACCCCACCCCTAATTGTCATTGTGTGTGTGTGTGAGATGTGGTCAGACATGTCTTCTTTAAAATGTAAAAACAACTCAAACACATGCAGAAGCCTTAAAATGCCCAAATTGTTGGCGCTTGAGATGTCAGTGACCCGACCTGGCCCAGTGTCATGTCTAGCAGGTAAAGCAGTGGGGATGTTGAGGGATGCGTAGGACCGCAAAAGGCAGGAAGAGGCCGTGGGCTGGCCAGAGGCTCATGGAAAATTTTGTGGCGGCCCAAGAGGTGACACCTCTTAAAAATTATGTGGAGGCCCAAGAGGTGAGACCTCTTAAAAATTATGTGGAGGCCCAAGAGTTGACACCTCTTAAAAATTATGTGGAGGCCCAAGAGGTGAGACCTCTTAAACATTTTGCGCAGGCCCAAGAGGTGAGACCTGTTAAAAATTATGTGGAGGCCCAAGAGGTGAGACGGGTTAAAAATTATGTGGAGGCCCAAGAGGTGAGACCTCTTAAACATTTTGTGGAGGCCCAAGAGGTGAGACCTCTTAAAAATTATGTGGAGGCCCAAGAGGTGAGACCTCTTAAAGATTTTGTGGAGGCCCAAGAGGTGAGACGTATTAAAAATTATGTGGAGGCCCAAGAGGGGAGACCCGTTAAAAATTATGTGGAGGCCCAAGAGGTGAGACCTCTTAAAAATCATGTGGAGGCCCAAGAGGTGAGACCTCTTAAACATTTTGTGGAGGCCCAAGAGGTGAGACCTCTTAAACATTTTGTGGAGGCCCAAGAGGTGAGACCTCTTAAAAATTATGTGGAGGCCCAAGAGGTGAGACCTGTTAAAGATTTTGTGGAGGCCCAAGAGGTGAGACGTATTAAAAATTATGTGGAGGCCCAAGAGGGGAGACCTGTTAAAGATTTTGTGGAGGCCCAAGAGGTGAGACGTATTAAAAATTATGTGGAGGCCCAAGAGGGGAGACCCGTTAAAAATTATGTGGAGGCCCAAGAGGTGAGACCTGTTAAACATTTTGTGGAGGCCCAAGAGGTGAGACGTATTAAAAATTATGTGGAGGCCCAAGAGGTGAGACCTGTTAAACATTTTGTGGAGGCCCAAGAGGTGAGACGTATTAAAAATTATGTGGAGGCCCAAGAGGGGAGACCTCTTAAAAATTATGTGGAGGCCCAAGAGGTGAGACCTCGTAAACATTTTGCGCAGGCCCAAGAGGTGAGACCTCTTAAAAATTATGTGGAGGCCCAAGAGGTGAGACCTCTTAAACATTTTGTGGAGGCCCAAGAGGTGAGCCATAAATATAAAAATTTTTCTGATTTACGGACCAATTCTACGGCGGTTAAGGAGGAGGAGGAGGAGGTGGAGGAGGAAATGGCACTTCATACACATGGCACTTCACTTTTGGCTGCTTTCCACGGTTGGAGAAGCAAAGTCCGGGTCAATCCACTTGCTGTTCATTTTGATTAGCGTCAGCCTGTCGGCACTGGCGGCTGCGCTTATCGGTGATAATGCCCCCGGCAGCGCTGAACACCCTTTCTGATAGCACGCTGGCGGCAGGGCAGGCAAGCACCTCCAAGGCGTACAGGGACAGTTCCAGCCACGTGTCCAACTTGGATTGCGAAGACCCAGTACAGTTTGTTCTCCACTATCCGGACAACACGTGTGTCCCGGGAAAAGCAGCCCAGCATGAAGTCAGCCATGTGTGCCAGACTCTGAATAGGCATGACGTCACTGCCCCCACCAGAAGGATCACTTGCCATTTCCTCCTCTTCCTCTTCCGCCTCCTCTCCGCCCCATCCGCGCTGAACCAATGGGACGCACACAGCCTGACTGCTACCCTCGCCGCCAGCATCCTCCTCCTCTTCCACAGCCACCTCCACGTCGTCCTCCTCCTCCTCATCCTCCTCCTCCTGCAACTGCCACCGTGAAGCAGACAAAAGTGTGGTCTGACTGTGTAGCTCCGTTGCGTCTCCTCCTGCCCCCGTCTCCTCTGTGTGCAATGCGTTCTCCCTTATTGCGATGAGGGATTCTTTAAGGACGCATAGGAGCGGGATGGTTACGCTCGGCCCTGCTGGCTGTGGCCTCACTTCTCTGTCTGAACTGTCCCTCTGCCTGTGGGACATCCCTCTGCCTGTGGACATCCTCTGCCTGTGGGACATCCCTCTGCCTGTGGACATCCCTCTGCCTGTGGACATCCCTCTGCCTGTGGACATGCCTCTGCCTGTGGACATCCCTCTGCCTGTGGACATCCCTCTGCCTGTGGACATTCCTCTGCCTGTGGACATCCCTCTGCCTCTTGCTGCCTTTTTCGGTGCTGCGCAGACCACCACCTCTCCACTGCTTTCCTCGCTGGACATCACCCTGGACCGGGTCAGTATCGGACAGTACAAAGCGGTGGTACATTTCATACTCCAGCCGTGGCCTGTTTCATTCTCCCCAATGCCTTGAGACATGTACTGAATGTAAATGAAGGTGTTGTAATCGCGTCTCTCTTGACAATAGCTCGATACTATCAACTGCCAATTTTATTTTTAACTTTTTTTTTTTTTAGCGAACAGTTTTTTTCAACTTACTGATGTTTTCCAGTCTCTGTTTGGAAACTTTCTATGACTTTTTTCGTACTGGGTGCATTTGGTATAAATATGCAGAGAGTTATTTATGGTTTAATCAGCAGAACGATGCAAAGGGAAAGCGTCGTCTAAAGGAGAATCATTTACCTCAGATAATTCAACCAGCAACTATGGCCCCCAACAGCATTTCCGCGCCCCCGTCCTCGTCCACGTCCTATTCGCTAGCCCCCTCCGCATTTTATTTTTTTTTGGTTACAATATTTTGCCTTCACAGCCGTGAAATAATTTTGCAAGAGAACGCACAGTACAGTTGCCAATTATAAGGCCTAATATTTTAGAGTTCAAGGTACACAGCCGTGTACTAACTTTTCAGACGGTGGGTATTAACACCAGGTATTTAAAGAATTTTGCAAGAGAACGCACAGTACAGTTGCCAATTATAAGGCCTAATATTTTATAGTATAATTATGTGGGACCCAAGAGGTGACACCTCTTAAAAATTATGTGGAGGCCCAAGAGGTGACACCTTTTAAAGGCTGCAGTTATCCACAGATTTGCATGCAATGTAAAATGGTTACACATTTTATAAAGGCAACTATCATGAAAAATCAGTTTAAATGTATTGAGGGCAGCACAGAGTATTTCTACAGAGGAAGGAGTATTCTTTTTTTTTTTTTTTCCTTTTTTTTATATGTATATGCTGTTGCCTTCAGTATATGAGAGTTGATTTCATGATGCTACTGCAGCCACTTACAACGTTTTAAGTCTTGTTTTTTGTTTTTTTGAATACTGAGAATGCTATTTTGTACCAGATTTTGTATGTAAAGACTGAACACATTAAAATGAGAATGTTACCAAAATTATAATTTAGGTAGATTTATTTACCCATTTTGTTGAGACCTCTTAAAGATTTTGTGGAGGCCCAAGAGGTGAGACCTCTTAAAGATTTTGTGGAGGCCCAAGA
>ONZH01030917.1:0-17154 GCA_900303285.1 Rhinella marina | reverse complement strand
TGCCTGCAAAACTTTTATATACGTGGTGTTATACACACCGTCTGACCTTGTAGTACACGGCTGTGTAATCAGACATATTTAAAAAAAAGGCCTATTATTTGGCACCTGTATTGTGCGTCTTGCGTGCCTGCAAAACTCTTTATATACAAGGTGTTAATACACACCGTCTGACCTTGTAGTACACGGCTGATGTACCTAGAAATATTAAAAAAAAAGTTCCTTTTATTTGGCTCCTGTATTTGTGCGTTCTGCGTGCCTGCAAAACTCTTTTATATACGTGGTGTTAATAACACACCGTCTGACCTTGTAGTACACGGCTGTGTACCTAGAAATATTTAAAAAAAAGGCCTTTTATTTGGCACCTGTATGTGGCGTTCTGCGTGCCTGCAAAACTCTTTTATATACGTGCTGTTAATACACACCGTCTGACCTTGTAGTACATGGCTGTGTACCTAGAAATATTTAAAAAAAAAGTCTTTTATTTTGGCACCTGTACTGTGCGTTCTGCGTGCCTGCAAAACTCTTTTATATACGTGGTGTAATACACACCGTCTGACCTTGTAGTACACGGCTGTGTACCTAGAAATATTTAAAAAAAAAGGCCTTTTATTTGGCACCTGTACTGTGCGTTCTGCGTGCCTGCAAAACTCTTTTATATACGTGGTGTTATACACACCGTCTGACCTTGGTAGTACACGGCTGTGTACTAGAATATTTAAAAAAAACGTTCTGCTAGAAATATATATAAAAAAAGTCCTTTTATTTGGCAACCTGTACTGTGCGTTCTGCGTGCCTGCAAAACTCTTTTATATACGTGTGCTGTTAATATCCACCGTCTGACCTTGTAGTACACGGCTGTGTACCTAGAAATATTTAAAAAAAAGGCCTTTTATTTGGCACCTGTATTGTGCGTTCTGCGTGCCTGCAAAACTCTTTTATATACGTGGCTGTTAATACACCGTCTGACCTTGTAGTACACGGCTGTGTACCTAGAAATATTTAAAAAAAAAGGTCCTTTTATTTGCGTGCCTCCTTTTATTGTGCGTTTCTGCGGCTGCTGCAAAACTCTTTATATACGGCTGGTGTTAATAACACTCGTCTGAACCTTGTAGTACACGGCTGTGTAAACCTAGAAATATAAAAAAAAAGGCCTTTTATTTGGCACAATGTAATTGTGCGTTCTGCTGCCTGCAAAACTCTTTTATATACGTGGGTGTTAATACACACCGTCTGACCTTGTAGTACACGACTGTGTACGCTAAGAAATATTTTTAAAAAAAAAGTCCTTTTATTGGCACCTGTACTGTGCGTTTGCTTGCCTCAAAACTTCTTTTATATACGTGGTGTTTAATACACAGCCGTCTGACCTTCTAGTACACGGCTGTGTACCTAGAAATATTTTAAAAAAGGCCTTTTATTTGGCAACCTGTATTGGTGTGTTCTGCGTGCCTGCAAAACTCTTTATATACGTGGTGTTAATACACACCGTCTGACTGGTAGTACACGGCTGTGTACCTAGAATTATTAAAAAAAAAAGTCCTTTTATTTGGCACCTGTACTGTGCGTTCTGCGTGCCTGCAAAACTCTTTTATATATGTGCTGTTAATACCACCGTCTGACCTTGTAGTACACGGCTGTGTACCTAGAATATTGAAAAAGGCCTTTTATTTGGCACCTGTACTGTGCGTTCTGCGTGCCAGCAAAACTCTTTATATACGTGCTGTTAATACCCACCGTCTGACCTGTTAGTACACGGCTGTGTATCAGACATATTAAAAAAAAGGCCTTTTATTGGCACCTGTATTGTGCTTCTGCGTGCCTGCAAAACTCTTTTATATACGTGCTGTTAATACACACCGTCTGACCTGTAGTACACGGCTGTGTACCTAGAATATTAAAAAAAAGTCCTTTTATTTGGCACCTGTACTGTGCGTTCTGCGTGCCTGCAAAACTCTTTTATATACGTGGTGTTAATATCCACCGTCTGACCTTGTAGTACACGGCTGTGTACCTAGAAATATAAAAAAAAGGCCTTTTATTTGGCTCCTGTATTGTGCGTTCTGCGTGCCTGCCAAAACTCTTTTATATACGTGGTGTTAATACACACCGTCTGACCTTGTAGTACACGGCTGTGTACCTAGAAATATTAAAAAAAAGGCCTTTTATTTGGCACCTGTATTGTGCGTTCTGCGTGGCCTGCAAAACTGCTTTATATACGTTGGTGTTAATACACACCGTCTGACCTGGTAGTACACGGCTGTGTACCTAGAAATATTTAAAAAAAAAAGTCCTTTTATTTGGCACCTGTACTGTGCGTTCTGCGTGCCAGCAAAACTCTTTTATATACGTGGTGTTAATACCCACCGTCTGACCTGTTAGTACACGGCTGTGTAATCAGACATATTTAAAAAAAAGTCCTTTTATTTGGCACCTGTACTGTGCGTTCTGCGTGCCTGCAAAACTCTTTTATATACGTGGTGTTATTACACACCGTCTGACCTGGTAGTATATGGCTGTGTACGCCAAATATTGTAACAAAAAAAAAAAAATGCGGAGGGCTATTGGAATCGGACGTGGATGAGGACGGGGGTGCGGAAATGCTGTTGGGGGCCTTGTTGAAGCCAGTGGGGATACAATGCGTGCTGGTGAGGGGCAGCCAGGATTCCGCTCATCCAGAATCCCTGCCTTTATGGGACAGTTAAGCAGGGGCGGGTTACACCGCTGTTGAGGCCTGAGCAGTGTGAACAGGTTGTGCAATGGATAGCCGATAACGCTTCCACACAGTTGTCCACCAGCCAGTCATCCACACAGTCTCACTCTGACCCTCCTTCCTCCACACCTGGCCAACAGAGTCATCCCACCCTTGACCCCTCCCAGGAGCTCTTTTCGGGTCCTTTTTTAGATGTGCCGGAAGAATCCCTGGAGCTACCAGAGGAATTTGTTTGTAGTGATGCCCAACCACTTGAGTATTCGCCATCTCCTGCTGATGTGGACCCTGAACCAGCATCTGTTATCATGAGCGATGATGATGATGAGACGCAGTTGCCATCAAGGAGGCTGTTGGAATGTCCAGTGGGCAGGAGGAGGAGCAGAGTGAGGAAGTGGAAGAGGAGGTGGTGGATGACGAAATGACCGACCCCACTTGGCCAGGGGTGATGTCCAGCGGGGAAAGCAGTGGAGAGGTGGTGGTCTGCGCAGCACCGAAAAAGGCAGCAAGAGGCAGAGGGATGTCCAGAGGCAGAGGGATGTCCAGAGGCAGAGGGATGTCCAGGAGGCCAGAGGACAGTCCAGACAGAGAAGTGAGGCCACAGCCAGCAGGGCCGAAGCTGTTCCGGCAGCAGGCAGTCGCGCGAAGCTCCCCCATCGAGGCCTCGTACTTCTGTGGTGTGGAGATTTTTTAATGTTTGTGCGGATGACAAACTGAGCGCGGTTTGCACACTCTGCCACTCAAAACTGAGTAGGGGCTCTGAGAAGAGCATATGACCACCTCAGGCATGCGGCGTCACTTGGAAGTCAAGCACTGAGCTGAGTGGGAGAGAGCAAACGCAATACAACCTGCGCCAGGTCTTCCTGCCACTGCCTCTTCCCCTTTGTTGTGTGCTGCCACTGCGGTCCAGACCTCCAGCCAGGACACCTCCACATCTGCCTCTGCCTCGACTACTTTGGGCCTTCTCCTGCTGCCTCCCCTTCCCCCGCATCTTCGCCTGCACCTTCACACTCCTCGTCCCATCAACTGTCCATCTCGCAGGCGTTCGACCGCAGGCGGAAGTACGCCTCGAGTCACCCCCAAGCCCAAGCCTTAAACTGCCACATCTCCAAACTGCTGGCCCTGGAGATGTTGCCGTTTAGGCTTGTGGAGACGCAGGCCTTCCGCGACCTGATGGCGGCTGCCGCACCTCGCTATTCCGTCCCCAGCCGCCACTACTTTTCCCGGAGTGCCGTCCCCGCCCTGCACCAGCACGTGTCGCGTAACATCAGGCGGGCCCTGAGGTACGCAGTCAGCGCAAAGGTCCACTTGACCACCGACTCGTGGACAAGCGCTTGCGGCCAGGGACGATACATCTCTTTGACGGCACACTGGGTGAATGTTGTGGAAGCGGGGACGGGGTCGCAAACAGAGACGGCCTACCTACCACCCCCGCCCAAGATTGCCAGCAGGGGTTCTGATAAACCCCCCTCCTCTTCCTCCTCCTCCTCTGCCTTAACATCGCCCTCAGCCGCTAGCTGGAAGCGTTGCAGCACTGGCGCGGGGAGACGTCAGCAGGCGGTGCTTAAGCTCATCAGCTTGGGCGACAGGAAGCACAGCGCCCCAGAGGTGAGGGACGCCATATTGCAGCAGACGGAGATGTGGCTGTCGCCGCTGCAGCTAGGACCAGGCATGGTCGTGTGCGATAACGGCCGTAACCTGGTGGCGGCTCTGGAGCTTGCCGAACTCAATCACGTACCATGCCTGGCCCACGTTTTTAATCTGGTAGTCCAAAAATTTCTAAAGACTTACCCCAACCTGGCAGAGCTACTGGTGAAAGTGCGGCGCTTGTGCGCTCACTTTCGGAAGTCAACTGTAGCTGCTGCTAGCTTAAAAAAACTCCAGCAACGCCTCCATTTGCCTGAACATCGGCTGTTGTGCGACCTGCCGACTCGCTGGAATTCCACCTATTCCATGTTGGCCAGGGTGTGTGAGCAGCAGAGAGCATTGATGGAGTACCAGATTATGAATCCACGCGTGCCTCCAACTCAGCTCCCTCAGTTTGCCAACCACGAGTGGCCATGGATGGCAGACATATGCGATGTACTGCGTATCTTTGAGGAGTCCACCAAGAAGGTCAGCAGCGAGGACGCTATAGTGAGCGTAACCATCCCGCTCCTATGCGTCCTTAAAGAATCGCTCATCGCAATAAGGGAGAACGCATTGCACGCAGAGGAGACGGGGGTAGGAGGAGACGCAACGGAGCTACACAGTCAGACCACACTTTTGTCTGCTTCTCGGTGGCAGTTGCAGGAGGAGGAGGATGAGGAGGAGGAGGACGACGTGGAGGTGGCTGTGGAAGAGGAGGAGGATGCTGGCGGCGAGGGTAGCAGTCAGGCTGTGTGCGTCCCATTGGTTCAGCGCGGATGGGGCGGAGAGGAGGCGGAAGAGGAAGAGGAGGAAATGGCAAGTGATCCTTCTGGTGGGGGCAGTGACGTCATGCCTATTCAGAGTCTGGCACACATGGCTGACTTCATGCTGGGCTGCTTTTCCCGGGACACACGTGTTGTCCGGATAGTGGAGAACAAACTGTACTGGGTCTTCGCACTCCTGGACCCCCGGTATAAAGATAACGTCTCCTCTTTTATTCCGGTAGAGGAGAGGACGAATCGATTGCTGGAATACCAGAGGGAACTCGTGCAGAACATGATGGAGATTTTCCCACCCACCATCGCTGGCGGCAGAGAGGAGAGGGTCTCCCAGAGTCCCACAACATCGATCAGGCCCACAGCCACCAGGGGAACACTCTCCAAGGTGTGGGACACGTTCATGGCACCCCCTCGTGCAACTTCCATCACTGCGGGGCCCGCTATCAGCAGGAGGGACAAGTATCGGCGGATGTTGCGGGAGTACCTGGCAGACCGTACCCCTGTCCTCCCCGATCCCTCGGCGTCCTACACTTACTGGGTCTCCAAGTTGGACACGTGGCTGGAACTGTCCCTGTACGCCTTGGAGGTGCTTGCCTGCCCTGCCACCAGCGTGCTATCAGAAAGGGTGTTCAGCGCAGCCGGGGCATTATAACCGATAAGCGCAGCCGCCTGTCAAACCGAACAGTGCCGACAGGCTGACGCTAATCAAAATGAACAGCAAGTGGATTGACCCGGACTTGCTTCTCCAACAGTGGAAAGCAGCCAAAAGTGAAGTGCCATCTGTATGAAGTGCCATTTCCTCCTCCACTCTCCTCCTCCTCCTTAACCGCCGTAGAATTGCTCCGGTTAAAAAATATATATATATATTATTTTATGGCTCACCTCTTGGGCCTACAAGCAATTTTTATCATGGCTCACCTCTTGGGCCTACAAGCAATTTTTATCATGGCTCACCTCTTGGGCCTACAAGCAATTTTATCATGCTCACCTCTGGGCCTACAAGCAATTTTTATCATGCTCACCTCTTGGGCCTACAAGCAATTTTTATCATGGCTCACCTCTTGGCCTACAAGCAATTTTTATCATGACTCACCTCTTGGGCCTACAAGCAATTTTATCATGGCTCACCTCTTGGGCCTACAAGCAATTTTTATCATGGCTCACCTCTTGGGCCTACAAGCAATTTTTATCATGGCTCACCTCTTGGGCCTACAAGCAATTTTTATCATGGCCTCACCTCTTGGGCCTAAAAGCAATTTTTATCATGGCTCACCTCTTGGGCCTACAAACAATTTTTAAGAGGTCTCACCTCTTGGGCCTACAAACAATTTTATTATGGCTCACCTCTTGGGCCTTAATACAATTTTTAAGAGGTCTCACCTCTTTGGCCTCCACTTAATTTTTTGAGGGCTCACCTCTTGGGCCTCCATATAATTTTTCGAGGGCTCACCTCAAGCTAACTTTGCGCACTCATTAAAATATTTTCATAACAAGGACCTAAGAGCCCTCGATGGGAGAGCTTTGTGTGGGGTCCTGTTATAGGGAAGAGATGCGGCCCTGCGGGCTCTAGCCTGCCTTCTCCATGAGCCTCTGGCCAGCCCACGGCCTCTTCCTGCCTTTTGCGGTCCTACACATCCCTCAACATCCCCACTGCTTTACCTGCTAGACATGACACTGGGCCAGGTCGGGTCACTGACTTCGTCATACTCAACCACCTCCTCTTACACTGCCTCACTTTGCTCCAACAGCCTCCCTTGCTGGCAACTGTGTCTCATCATCGTCCCTAATCATTTTACACTTTAGTGCCCGTTCCACACCACCATCAGCTAGAGATGGAGCTTGCTCCAGTGTTTGGGCATCAGAACAAACAAAATCCTCAGATAGCTCCTGCGATTCTTGCATGGGTGGGAACACTGGGTTGATAACATTGGGCAGGGTGGGAGGAAGGAGGGTCAGAGTGAGGTCCCTGCAGTTTCTGCAGGCTATCGACGAGACTGGACTTTGTGGACTTGACTGGGTGGTGGACAGATTTAACAAATCTAGAAGAAGAAGGAGGGGTTTGCCGAGCTGTCTGTAAGGGTTGCGGAAATCCAGACAGAACCAAGGCCCAAAACTTGGGTGGGGGTAGCAGGTTTGCCCGTCCCCGCCTCCACAACATTCACCCAGTGTGCTGTCAGGGAGATGTAGCATCCCCGGCCTCAAACCAAAGTGTTGGTGGTCAAATGGCCTTTTGCAGTAACCGTGTTACTCGGGCGTGGATGATGTTTTGGGACATGTGCCTGGGCAAGGCAGGGATGGCACAGAGGGAAAAATAGTGATGGCTTGATTGCTTTCCCCCTTGCCTATGCCATCTGTGGTTGTCATAGGCAACGTGATTTTAAGGGGTGCAGAATTTTATCTTCTTTTTTGTCTAGTTTGGCTTGGGGTCCATGGCAATGTAGAGGAAAGAAGGTTTCCTTGTATGGTCTCACTTTACAGAGAGGTTATATTGTCTTTGGAGTGTATTGTTGAGAGGCTGTGATAGTGGCGTAATAGTGCGACTTGGGCGCGTTATATGCACCCAGACATGCTTCCCCTGCTGTCCCAGTTGCATTACAGCAGTGTTGGCATCCTTTTCTGAGGTTTCAGGGTGGACTTGGTGACCTCCAAGTGGTCAAATTGAGATTTCCAAGTGGCGAGCATTTTTTTCCCATAGACTTTAATGGGATTCGATATCCGGTCGAATAGTCGAATATCGCGGTCTATTCGAATCGAATTTCGAACTTTCGAATATTTCACTACTCGCTCATCTCTATTCATCACAACTACTGCCCCATTCTTATCTGCCGGTTTAATGGTCAGAGAAGGGTTATCAGACAATTCCTTCAGGGCAGTCAGTTCACAAGGAGAAAGATTAGGCCTACATGTAGGTAATTCATCTATATGGGTTTTCATTTTGTGAAGATCCAATCTAACCACATTGATGAATGGTTCAATAGCAATATAGCATCTCTAGTAATAAAGCAATGAATAACTTATTTCCATTTAAGTCATGCACAATTTACTCTGCATGTAAGGATATTTCAAATGGCATACTATTCTCCAGAATTGCTGTTTAAGAATCGTTTTAAATCTGATGACAGGCTTCAGAGATGTAAAAGAATACAGGAAGATTTAGAATATATGGTCTAGAAAAGTATTAGCGTACGCATCTTATAATTTCAAATTATAAGATGCGTACGCTAATGCGTAGCAGCGAACAAACGTGCGGGGAAATTCGAGCAATACGTAGCATTAGCGTACAAATTATTAATTTGTACGCTAATGCTACGCATTGCTCGAATCTCCCCGCACGTTTGTTTGCTACTACGCATTAGCGTACGCATCTTATAATTTGTACGCTAAAATGCGTTGAGGAATCTTAGCTTCTGGCATTACACTGATTTGCTGGCCGGGAGCGCATGATCGGGTGCTATAAAGCACCCGGTCACGCGCTCCCTGCTGCCACTGGTAGGGAGAGCTGCCGCTAACAGGGAGAGAGAGTGTAGGGAGAGATTTTATTCCACGCTAGGCAGGGATAGTATTATTATTTCAAAGACCCAAAGGCCCTTTTAAGTCTACTTCTATATCTATCTAATCTATATCTGCCTGCATTTTTTTTTAATTTTCTTGTTTGTGGGGGGTTAATAGCATTAGGTGACCTGGCATTAACGCCACCAGCGCAACTGCTGCAAGTTAAATATGCGCAAGGCAAGCAGTAAGGGAGGGGGAAGTGGGCAGCCTGCTGATGCAGGCAGAGGCCATGGCTCTGGGCGCGGTGATACTGTGCCTGCTGGCACAGCACAAGAAACTAAGTCATCTAAAACTTCTAGCTTCTTGGCCCAGTTTGCAGGGTGTCACAAGACACAACTCCTGCAGCCACACCAGCATGAGCAGGTAGTCGGTTGGATTGCAGTTGATAGTGCTTCCAGTCAGTTAAGCACCACCCTCTCTTCCACAAAGTCCAGTCTCAGTAGCCAAGAGTCTGGGCAACCACATCCTCACCCTGATCCTCCTTCCTCCCACCATGCCGAATCTGGGCAAAGAAATGATCCCACATTCAGTTATTTCGACGAGCAATTTTCATCACCATTCAATCCGTTCATTGATTTGGGCCTGTCTCCAAGCCCGCCTGAGGAGATATTGTGCCCTGATTCTCAACCTCTTGATCATCCACAGTCTGAAGAAGATGAGGGTGGGGAAGGGCAAGCATTTTCTCCTAAGGGGGATGATGATGAGATGATGATTTGCCAATAAGTCAAAGGCAATTAGCGTCTAAAGAGGTTGATGATGAGGATGAGATGCAGTTAAATCAGGTTCTCGTTCGTTCACCATGTCAGGAGGAGGAGCAGAGTGAGGGAGTGGAAGAGGAGGTGGTGGACAATGAAATAGCTGACCCAACCTGGCAAGGTTCCAAGCTGAGCGAGGACAGCAGTACAGAGGGGGAGGGATCCGCAGCACCGCAACAGGCTGCAAGAGGCTGTGGGGTGGCAAAAGGAGAAGGCAGGCCACGCCAACCAGGCCCGCAACTTTTCCTCGCAGCACACCCTTGCAGCAATCTCCTTTGCCTAGGGGTAGGTGTTCCGCAGTCTGGCGGTTTTTGAGGAGAGTGCAGACGATAAAAGAATTGTCGTTTGCAACCTGTGCCGTACCAAGATGAGCAGGGGCGTAAACACCAGCAACCTGACCACTACCAGCATGATAAGCCACATGAAAGCAAAACACCCTAATAGGTGGGCCGAACGCCAGGGTCCACCACCTGTGTCTGCAGGTCACACCACTGCCTCTTCTTCCACTCAGTTATGTGCTGCCCAAGGCACAGACCCAGATGCCTCCCGCCCTGCACCTGGACCGTCGCAGACACCCTCAGCGACAACGTCCATTACAGTGTTCCAGCGCAGCGTTCAAATGTCCTTACCACAGGCATTTGAATGCAAGCGCAAATACCCTGCCACCCACCCACAGGCCATAGCACTAAACGCACAACTTTCAAAATTGCTGGCCCTGGAAATGTTGCCGTTTAGGCTGGTGGACAGCGAGGCTTTTCGCAGCCTGATGGCGGCGGCTGTCCTTCGATATGCAGTCCCCAGCCGCCACTATTTTTCACGATGTGCCGTCCCCGCCTTGCACCAACATGTGTCCCGAAACATAATCCGTGCCCTGACCAATGCAGTTAAGGGGAAGGTCCACTTAACAACTGACACATGGACAAGTGCTTGTGGCCAGGGATGCTACATTTCCCTGACGGCACACTGGGTGAACGTTGTGGAGGCTGGGAGCGAGTTGTCCCCTGGGATGGCACAGGTGCTACCGATGCCAAGGATTGCAGGCCCTAGTTCCGCCACCACCTAGCGGCTGCAACTCCTCCTTCTTCTCCTCCGCTTCCTCCTCCACTTCCACTGCAGAATTACAATCTTGCAGCACCAGTCAGACTTCAGTGAGTAGCTGGAAGCAGTGTAGCACAGCAGTGGGGAAACGGCAACAGGCCGTGCTAAAGCTTATTTGCCTGGGTGACAAACAGCACACCGCCATTGAGCTGTGGCAGGGCATAAGAGATCAGACTGAGCTGTGGCTTTCCCCACTCAACCTACAGCCAGATATGGTTGTGTCTGATAACGGGCGCAACTTGGCGACAGCTTTGGAGCTGGGCAACCTCCCACACATACCATGCATGGCCCATGTCCTCAACTTAGTGGTGCAGAGTTTTCTGAAAACCTACCCCCATTTGCCTCAGCTACTGGTGAAGGTGCGTCGCCTGTGTGCCCATTTCAGGAAATCACCTACAGCTTCTGCCGGCCTGGCAACGCTGCAGCAGCGCCTTCGCTTGCCAGCTCGCCGACTGCTGTGCGACCTGAGCAAGCGCTGGAACTCCACCTTCCACATGTTGGCCAGTCTATGTGAGCAGCAGAGAGCAGTTGTGGAGTACCAGCTGCAATACGGTCGGCGCCTTTCAAGTCAGCTTCCGCTCTTCAGAAGTGACGAGTGGGCATTGATATCTGACCTCTGTGAGGTTTTGCGCAACTTTGATGAATCTACACAGATTGTGAGCGGCGATAATGCAATTATCAGCGTAACCATCCCACTTCTATGTCTACTTAAAACTTCACTGCTCACAATAAAGGCGGACGCTTTCCGTGTGGAAATGGGGGAAGACCCTACACAGGGCGATAGCCAGACCACCCTCGGTTCGTCTTCTCAGCGCCAATTGGAGGAGGAAATGGAGGAGGAGCATGAGACTGTTGCCACCGCTATACAGGGTAGTACCCAGAGCAGATTTGCACCATCTCTTTGGCGTGTATGGGCCGATGAGGACGAGGATGAGGAGATTGAGGGTCATTCTCTGGGATCTCCTTCAAGACTGTTGGAATACCATTTCAGGTGACTACCTCTTGAAGCTCATCAAGAGAATGCCAAGAGTGTGCAAAACAGTAATCAAAGCAAAAGGTGGCTAATTTGAAGAACCTAGAATATAAGACATATTTTCAGTTGTTTCACACTTTGTCAAATATATAATTCCCCATGTGTTAATTCATAGTTGTGATGCCTTCAGTGTGAATCTACAATTTTCATAGTCATGAAAATACAGAAAACTATATATATATAATTGCTTCCGTGATGGAAGTGCTCATTTCCCATGGTCCTGCTGCCACCCCCACTTATCTCCAAGGGTTGTGCTGTCTGAGGCGATCATTCCACCTCTCCTAAATGGCGGTGCGGCTCTGACTATGTGGGCTAAATATACAATTTGGTTGCTAGCATTTTCCCTTTTAAATAGAGCTACAGAGTTAATATAATTACAATAAATAATTCTTAAAAAAGACCATTAAAATGAATAAAATACTGTCTGTTGGAGCCTTATTTATATGATAAGTTGTGAAAGAAAAGCATGAGAGTTGCTTGTATTTTATGTGCCACTTTTATTTATGTGTAAATGAAAAACTGCATTTCAAGGTCCATTGAACAAGGAATTGCAGTGCAAGAAGAGTGCAATATCCTAGATTTACCTGAAAATATGCCTCATGAAAAATGTAATGCATACTTAATTGTCTGATATAAATATCGGAATACAAATACTGTATATGAATATATTAAACTCTGCTGCTTAATATTGTATAGGTATTTCTGGTAGGGACTTTGAAACATGAGGGTGTTCTTAAGTCCTAAAATGTTACGGTGTAGCCTCAATGGACTTGTTTTTCGGAAGCATGCCACAGGTGTTTCATGATATCTGTAGAATTAAAATACCAAGTCCACACCTAAAACTCTTTATCCTAGTGATTACCCAGTGTTTTATGTTGCTGAAAGAGGCATTAACTTTAAGCAAACACCGTTGTCATAAAGTGATGTACTTGGTCTGCAATAATATTTAGGTAGATGACATATGTCAATGTAAAATCCAAATGAATATCACAATTTAAAAACTATGTATGTTTGAAGCATTTTGTATGACTGCATTTTGCTCATTTTGGGCAAAACATGTTTTTTTTCAATTTGTCTTTATTAACCCCTTCAACCCCGGGCCTGTTTTCACCTTCCTGACCAGGCCATTTTTTGCAAATCTGACATGTCACTTTATGTGGTAATAACTTTGGAACACTTTTACTTATCCAAGCCATTATGACATTGTCTTCTCATCACATATTGTCCTTCACAACAGTAGTAAATTTGTGGCAAAATATTTCATTTTTATTTTTTTAAAAATACCAAATTTACCAAAAATTTGGAAAAATTTGCAAATTTCAATTTCTCTACTTTCAAAATATATAGTAATACCTCCAAAAATAGTTATTATTTTACATTCCCCATATGTCTTCTTTATGTTGGCATCATTTTATAATTGTCATTTTACTTTTTTGGGATGTTAGAAGGCTTAGAAGTTTAGAAGCCATTTTTCAAATTTTCAACAAAATTTACAAAACCATTTTTTTAAGCACCAATTCAGATATAAAGTAATTTTGAGTGGCTTACGTAATGGAAACCACCCATAAATGACGCCATTTTAGAAACTACACCCCTCAAATTATAAAAAAAACTGCTGTTACAAACTTTGTTAACCCTTGAGGTGTTCCACAAGAATTAATGGAAAATGGAGGTGAAATTTCTAAATTTCCCTTTTTTGGTAGATTATTCATGTTAATAATTTTTTTCTTGCAAAGGGTTAACAGCAAACTAAACCTCAATATACATTACTCTGATTCTGCAGTTTACAGAAATACCCCATATGTGGTGGTAAACGTCTCTATGGGTTTGTGGCAGTGGTCAGAAGGAAAGGAGCGCCATACGGATTTTGTAGGCAGATTTTGCTAGAATGGTTTTTAGGCACCATTTTGTAATTGAGAGACCCTGACGTACCCCTACCGTGGAAACCCTCAAAAAGTGACCCCATTTTGGAAACTACACCCTTCAAAGAATATATTAAGGGGGGTACTGGCCACTTTCACCCCCTAAGCGTTTTACGGAATTTGGCTGTGAAAATGAAAAGTTTCATTTCTTCCAATAAAATGTTGCTTTAGCCCCAAATTTTTCATTTTCACAAGGAGTAACAGGAGAAAAGCACCCCATAATTTGTTCCCCATTTTCTCCTGAATACGGCAACACCCCATATGTGGTGGTAAACTGCTGTGGGGGCACATGGCAGGACTCAGAACAGAAGGAGCGTCATATGGATTTTGCAGCACAGATTTTGATGGATTGGTTTGCGGGAGCCATTGATTTTTATTTTTTTGAGTTATTGTCTTATATGGGGGCTCATTTTTTGCGGGATGAGGTGACGTTTTCATTGGTACCATTTTGGGGTACATAAGACTTTTTGATCGCCTGCTATTACACTTTTTGTGAGGCAAGGTGAAAAAAATAGCTGTTATGGCATAGTTTGTTTGTAATTTTCTTTACAGCATTCACCTGGGGGGCCATCTCATGTAATAATTTTATATAGCAGGTTGTTACGGACGCGGCGATACCCAATATGTCAAACATTTTTATTTTCGGAAAGTTTTACACATTAGATGCATTTTTGAACAGAATAAAATCTTTTTTTGTGTTGCTATTTTCTGAGAGCCATATTTTTTTTTATTTTTTGGGCGATTGTCTCAGGTAGGGTCTTCATTTCTGCGGGACAAGATGATGGTTTGATTGGTACCATTTTGGGGTAAATACGCCTTTTTGTTTGCCTGCTATTACACTTTTTGTAAGGGAAGGTGACCAAAAAATGGCTGTTTTGGCAATTTTTTTTTTTTACTACGTTCACCTGGTGGGGTGGATCATGTGATATTTTTATAGAGCAGGTCGATACGGACGCGCCGATACCTAATATGTATATTTTTTTTTTTTACTATTTTTTTACTATTTTTTTTAATATTATTTTGTGAAAAGGACGCTATTTTTTGGGGGGAACTTGAAACCTTTTTTTTGTAAAACTTTATTTTTTCACTTTTTTCACTTTCTTTTTTTACACTTTTTTAACTTTTGGGGTCTGATCCCCTTTACAATGCATTACAATACTTCTGTATTGTAATACATTGGCTGGAAGTGTATTACACACAGTAATACACTTCCAGCTTACTGCCTGTGAGATCCAGGGGGCTGGATCTCACAGGCGTCCATAGATAGCAGCCGGATGCCTAAGGAAGGCATCTGGCTGCTATCTAAGCCATCAGGTCCCCGTCACAGCAGCGCGGGGACCCGATGGACACCCCTTCCGACCGCCCGCATCGCATGTGCCGCGGTCAGCGCTGACCGCGGCACATGAAGGGTTAATACGCCCGCATCGGTGTTTTCACAAGGGGTTAAACAATGTTCAGCTGTTTCTGAGTTACAAGGGGTAAAAAAAAATCAGTCTTTTTGCAAGCTGTGACTTTTTGTTTCTTTAAATCCTGTTTGCTGATCTCCTAACTACACATTAAATTTTAACTCCAAAGCATACAAGTTTTGCTTATTTTTTTCCATAGAACTATCACTCTGCTCAGCTCCACCTTCTCTCTACAATGCTGCCTGCACTGCATTTTCAAGGTGGCTGGTTTCCCTAAACAGAAGGAACCAAGACCTTACAAAAATCAACAAGAATAAAATAGAAAAAATATATATATAAATGACAAAGACAAGGGGAGATGGAAGGTCCTTAAAAATGATTTAAGGGAACTAGGAGAGAAGCTTAAGTCCAGGAACTCCAAGGTAGTGTTTACATAAATAGTACCAGTGCCATGAGTGTCACCAGAGACACAATGGGAGCTTAGGGAGTTAAAAAAATGACTCAGAAGACGGTACAGGACAGGTTGACAGCCTCTAAAGTAGGGATGGGCTGCACTTTAATGGGGAGGGTGCAACTGCCCTGGGGGAAAAAATTGTTAGATGCCTGGAGGAGCTTTTAAACTAGGATCTGGGGGGAGGGTGGGTGGTCATACTACTAAGGGGGTAGATAGTCTTGATAGAGAGTGGGATATAGGAAGGGACAGTGGGGGTTTAATGGTGGCTGGGGTTAGTGAGGAAAGTAGGGAGAACACTGGGCAGAACTATACACCGATGAAAAATAGAACTGCTGGTAACAAGAACCTGTTACATACAAACATCAACCAAGGTAACCCAAAAATGGTAGATGGTGAGGCTGTTGAAACCTTATGGGTGGAATTTAAAAGGGTTATAAATAGAGATGAGCGAGTACTAAAATGCTCGGGTGCTCGTTATTCGAGATGAATTTTTCCCGATACTCGGGTGCTCGTTTCGAGTAACGAACCCCATTGAAGTCAATGGGAGACTCGAGCATTTTTGCGGGGGACCAAAGCTCTTCACAGGGAAGTTTGCCTGAAAACCTGGAAACCTCATAAAATGATGGAAACACCACGGAAATGGACAGGAAACAGCAGGGGCAGCATGCATGGATGCCTCTGAGGCTGCTTAATCCCACCATTACCCCAAATCCTCAGGCAACAGCCTGGTGGTTACCCTCATGGCAATTGTGCTCACCCAGACCAAGAAAGACGAGGCAAATACCCATCACATGTTAGGGAAGCACCCAACTAGGTGCAACGAAGGTCCATCACCGCCTGCAGGTGACACCACTGCTCATGCTGGCACTGCAGCTGACATGAAGTTTAGTATCTGTTCTTATCAGTTGCTGTGCCTGCTGGTGGTATAGTGGTGAGCATAGCTACTTCCCAAGCAGTTGATCTGGGTTCCATTCCCGTCTATCGCAGGAGGCAATGCAG
Organism: Rhinella marina; assembly: GCA_900303285.1. NCBI lineage: Eukaryota > Metazoa > Chordata > Amphibia > Anura > Bufonidae > Rhinella > Rhinella marina. The sequence goes on along the minus strand of ONZH01030917.1, from coordinate 820 downwards.
AATCAGTACAATATCTAATATGTCCCCCTACCAGGGGTAAATTGTTTGGAGAGAGGGCCTGTAGGTGGGGGGCAAGGAGGTTTCGGTGGAAGAGCCAGAGGAGTGCCCCCTGGGCAAGCGTGTGTGGTGGTGACAACAGCCGGAATGCATTTGGAAATGCTCTAGCATCAGCCGGTGCAGTATCGATTCTTCTCAGTTTAATACCGTATACGTCCCCTATCTTGGGACCCTATATTTAATGGATATTTCGAACACGGAAAAGGGAAAAAGAGCTTGCTCTGGCCAGGGGAGTGTCTTTCCCACTGCAGCTAAGGGAACGTGTCCATGCTCTGCCTATCACAGGTCAGGAGGCAGATAAAAGAAGAACAAAAACTAACATGAGTGAAACTTCTGATACGTCCCCTATCCGGCTAAATTGTTTGTAGAGTGGGCCTGTAGGTGGGGGGGCAGGGTGGGGCAAGGAGGTTTCGGTGGAAGAGCCAGAGGAGTGCCCCCTGGGCTAGCGTGTGTGTTGGTGACAACAGCCGGATGTATTTTGTATTTAGAATGACGACGCAGGACCCCAACTTAAAAATTTAGCATCAACCGGTACAGTCGTAAATTATGAGATTGATCAAGTGTGGCATGACATTTTAGATGGAGATTGCATGTGGTCACGTACTCCCTGGAACCCCATAGTCACCTTCTCTGATGTGCTAGCCCAGAACATTCTTTGCCCCAATTCGCAAGACCTTTTGCTGTTTCCGTGTGCTGACAGTGTGGATTTACCAGTGTTGTCTGAGGAGGTGGTGGACAATGGCGAGACACAGGTGTCGGGGGG
>ONZH01030916.1:0-81362 GCA_900303285.1 Rhinella marina | reverse complement strand
ACCAACATGATCCGCCATATGACAGCAAAGCACCCTAAAAGGTGGGCCGAACACCTGGGTCCACGATCTGTGTCTGCAGGTCACACCACTGCCTCCTCTTCCCCTCTGTTACCTGCTGTCCAAGACGCAGGCCAAGATGCCTCCCGCCCTGCACCTGGACCTTCGCAGGAACCATCAGCTAGCACGTCCACTTCAATGTCCCAGCGCAGCATTCAAATGTCCTTACCCCAGGCATTTGAAAGCAAATGCAAATACCCTGCCACCCACCCACAGGCCATAGCTCTAAACGCGCAACTTTCTAAATTGCTGGCCTTGGAAATGTTACCGTTTAGGCTGGAGGACACCGAGGCTTTTCGCAGCCTGATGGCGGCGGCTGTCCCTTGTTACGCAGTCCCGGTGTGCCTTCCCCGCCTTACACCAGCATGTGTCCAGAAACATAACCCGTGCCCTGGTAATTTCTTCTTTGATCTGCTCTTCAGCAGAATGTCACATCAAGAATGTGAAATCAAAATGGTCAGCTCGGCATTAGCGTGTCACACTTAAATTTTTTTAACGGTCTGCTCTTCAGCAGAATGTCACGTCAAGAATTAATTTTTTGGGACGGTCAGCACGACATTAGCGTGTCACACTTAAATTTTTTTAACGGTCTGCTCTTCAGCAGAATGTCACGTCAAGAATTAATTTTTTGGGACGATCAGCTCGGCATCAGCGTGTCACACTTAAATTTTTTGGACGGTCAGTTCAGCAGCACAGTGTCACCCTTAAATTTTTGGGACGGTCAGCTCAGCAGCAGCGTGTCACCCTTAAATTTTTTTTACGGTCTGCTTATCAGCAGCGTGTCACCCTTAATTTTTTTACGGTCTGCGCAGCAGCAGCAGCATGTCACCCCTATTGTTTTGGAGTGTCAGCAGCAGGCCATCAATGATAATTTTTTATAGGTGTCTCTGATGCCCTCCTTTAAGTGTAATAAAGGGTGTATTGGAGTGCCTGTTCCTTGTAATTTTTGGCAGCCCTTTCACTTAGTGCACATGCTTTATGAGTGTCGGAGTCCCACAATTATACCACAATGTGAATGAGGCCCTTCTTTATGTGATATACCTGTTCTATGGGAGTGCCTCATCCATGTAATTTTTGGCAGCACTTGCGCTTAACGTACAAGTAAATCTATGTTTCCGAACAATATTTCCTGTAAAATCGATGTTATCTTGGGTTTTCTAGGGGTATTTTTGTCATTCCGCAAAAGTGGCGTAATAGTCGGACATCATCTTTAATAGCAGCGACTTCTGTGTCCAAGATGCATCCAGACATCCTCCCCATGCTGTTCCCTAACCATTTCAGAGGTGTTTCCACCATTTTCCAGGGGTGCCTGGTCTTCTCCCATTGACTTCCATTATACTTGGGTGCTCGGCCGAGCACCTGAGCACCACATAGTGTTTGGCCAGAGCACCCGAGCACCCAAACATCGGGTGCTCGATCATCACTAGTTTCTACAGCTTAGTTTGCTGTTCACTAAAATTCCTAGGTCCTTTTCCATGTCAGAGTTACCCAATGTTTTACCATTCAGTATGTACTGGTGACTTGCATTATTCCTTCCCATATGCATAACCTTACATTTGTCAGTGTTAAACCTCATCTGCCACTTCTCTGCCCAAGCCTCCAGTCTATCCAGATCCATCTATAGCAGTGTACTGTCCTCTTCTGTGTTACTTACTTTACACAGTTTAGTGTCATCTGCAAAAAATGATATTTTACTGTGCAAGCCTTCTACAAGATCATTAATAAATATATTGAAGAGAATAGGGCCCAATACTGCCCCCTGTGGTACCCCACTAGTGACAGTGACCCAATCTAAGTATGTACCGTTAATAACCACCCTCTGTTTTCTATCACTGAGCCAGTTACTTACCCACATACAGACATTTTCTCCCAGGCCAAGCATTCTCATTATATATACTAACATTTTATGTGGTACCATGTCAAATGCTGTGGAGTAGTCCAGATATACGACATCCATTGATTTGCCGCGATCAAGTCTAGAACTTACCTCCTCATAGAAACTGATTGAATTATTTTGACATGACCAATCCCTCATGAAGCCATGCTGATATGGAGTTATTTGCTTATTTTCCTTGAGGTACTCCAAGATAGCATCTCTTAGAAAACCTTCAAACAGTTTACCCACGACAGATGTTAAACTTACTATAGTTTCTGGGCTCTGTTTTTGGACTCTTTTTGAATATTGGCACCACATTTGCTATGCACCTGTGGAACATTCCCTGTCAGTATAGAAATATAATCAGAAATAAGGGTTTGGCGATGACATTACTTAATTCTCTTAGGATACGGGGGTGTATGTCATCCGGTCCTGGCAATTTGTCTATTTTAATCTTTTTAAGACGTCGCTGTACTTCTTCCAGGGCACTTTTAATGGGGAATTTACTTTTATATTCTGCATTTCATCTATCGTTTATTTTCCTCAGTGAATACAGTGGAGAAAAAGATATTTAGTAGCTTTGCTTTTTCCTCATCACTCTCTGCAACTTCTCCCTTATTATTCTGTAAAGGGCCGACACCTTCAGGTTTATACTTTTTACCATTTATATAATTGAAGATCATTTTAGGGTTAGTTTTACTCTCTTTGGCGATTAATCTCTCGGTCTCTAGTTTGGCTGTTTTTATTTGTCTTTTACATATTCTATTTTTAATGCTTATAGACTTTCAATGCTTCCTCACCACCCTCCTGTTTTAGTAATTTAAATGCTTTCTTTTTGTCATTTATTGCTTTCTTTACAGTTCCATTTATCCACATTGGTTTTTTCTTGTTCCTTAACCTTTTATTCCCATAAGGTATGTACCTCTCACAATTAGATATTAGGATGCTTTATTTTTTAGGTCTTTGTCCCAGTTAGTTAGGCTTATGGCCTCTCTTAGTTGACTAAATTTAGCTTTTTTGAAGTTTGGTATTTTTGTTCCTCCCTGAAGAAACACTCTTTTGAATGACAATTTGAAGGTTATTATATTATGGTCACTATATCCCAGGTGTCCTCCAACCTGCACATCTGTTGTTCTGTCAGGTCTATTGGTTAATACTAAGTACAGTATGGCCGTCCCTCTAGTCGGGTCCTGAACCAGTTGGGAAAGGTAATTGTCTTTGGTTATTGCCAAGAACCTGTTTCCAGGTTTCAGTTTCCCAGTCTATATCTGGCTAGTTGACTCCCCCCATAATAACGACCTCATTATGATTTGATGCCTCGTCTATTTCGTTTTGAAGTAGATTTTCTGTGAACTCTGGTATATTGGGTGGTTTATGATAAACTCCTATTAGTATTTTATTATTGTTTTTGGCTCCATTTATTACTACCCACAGTGACTCCACATCTTCATGTCCTTCACTTATATCTTCCCGGAGTGTGGGCTTTAGACAGGACTTTACATAATGGCAGACCCCCCCCCCCTAATGTGTCATTAAAAGATATCGACAGTGACCTTTATAGCATCCCGCCTCCTTAACAGTGACCTCCACAGCCCCCCACCCCTTAACACTGACCCCCCTACAGTGCCCCATCACCTTAAAATGGGACCTCCACAGCAGCCCAACCCTTAACTTTGACCTTCACAGCAATCTGCCCCTTTAACAGTGAGTTTTGCAGCAACTCACCCACTTAACAGTGACTTACACAGTGGCCCGCCCCCTTAACAGTGACGTCTACATCACCCACCCCTTAACACTGACCATAGGTTACATTCCCCTTAACAGTGACCTTCACCATTCTTGGATCCCTTCACACAGACCTCCACAGTGACTGGTCCTTTAACAGTGACCTCACAGTACCCCGCTGCCTTAACAGTGAACTTACAGTACCCCGCTGCCCCTTTAATAGTGGCCTCCACAGTTCCCTCCTCCCTTAACATTGACCTCCACAGTGCTCGCCCCTTTAACAGTGACCTCCACAGCTAGGGGTCCGGTTTTAGGCCGGACAGTCTGGCTTTCAGACTCCCTGTCCTCCGTCCGGCGCAGGGCCTGGATGGACACAGGGATGTCCTTTTGAACAGCTCAATCTCAGACAGCAGGACTGTGCAATCTCAGCATGAGCTGCAGTGAGAAAGTCAACCTCCCTCCCACCCCTGCAGCTGACAGAAGTTGATTTTTATCTTCATTTTTTCAATCCCTTTCAGCTGTGGAGTGGGAGTGGCCTGAACGGGTCGGGGAGTGGCTTAGCAGGATCTGGGGCTGGGTTTTTAAGTCCTTCTTTTGAGGGTGGCCTGAATTACAGGTCAATGCCATGGTAATTTATGAGTGAGTAGCAGTGGAAGAAAACATCTTTTGAACGGTAAATATGTGAAATTTACGTTATATTAGGTAATGATTGATGATGAATTAGTCTAAAACATAAGTTATATTTATGGTAACCGGAATACCCCTTTAACAGTGTCATCCACAGCACCATGCCCCTTTAAAGCTGACCTGCAGCAGTGAAGAAAATGGCTGGGTTGCTATGGAAGCCTGTTGTAAAACTGTGTGTTTGTGGAGAGTAAGGGTCTGCGAGCTTCTTTTGGCTGATAAGGGTCATGTGACCAGGTTTCTATTGGCTAATGCATTTTTTGGGAATATATCAGAAACGGTATGTCCTAGAGACTAAAACCTTTCCGGATACCTGATGTACCTGTGTGCCTAATTTTGTGATTGTAAATGCGACAGTGCAGATTCCTTTAGCGGACATACACACATACACTCAGCTTTATATATTTGATATACACGTTGTGTATATTTTCATGCTTTATAGAAGTAATATATCATACTTCCAAGTGTTTATTAATTTAAATTTTCACAAAAAGCATAATTTGATCCATTATTCTGCATGTGTTATGTGGAAAAATGTGCAGTTTATGCTAAATTACGTGATTTTCCAAAGTTGCAATGGATTATTTTTCACTGAGGAAATGGCGCTGTGCCATTCTGCAACAAGCATCAAGTAATATTAGAACACTAGTTACTTTTAAAAGAGTTAGAACAAAATATCTCTTACAAAAAATGCTCATCTTTCACTTAGCACAGAGTACTGCAAATCATATTTGTTCCTAAAAAGTAATTATATTAAAAAAAAGCTTTTTATCGATGTGTACTGTATGTTATTTTTCATTTGCTTTCTATAAAATTAGGCAATTTTTAAATAGTCTTACTTAAAAATGTCCTACTATTTTGAACATCTGTCCTTGAATTAAGTGAATTAATTTTGAATGAATCAGATTTGTTAAACATTTTTTTTTAAATCTGCTGCTAAATGAATCTGAAGATTTTGAAATTTGCTTCAGACAAATTGCTCAAAATGGTGGACATGCCATTTTGCACATAAATTTGTCAGGGAAAATGACAGAAAGAAGGAAGATCACCTGAGAGGTTGAGGGCTGAGATGACCCTGAGAGGGAAGGGATTTGCCCCGATTGGCTCAAAGGCTGACAGACAGCCTGTGAGCCAATCCAGGGCATGTTTTTGACTGGTCCTTCAGCCTCTGGGCTGAACAGATCCCGTTCTGAATCTAGCTTGCAATGTGAGAACATGTGTGTTGGCTATGTCTGCCAAAAAACAATACAGACAGAAATCAGTAATCTAAGTTTATTAGGGAGAGTACAGAGACAGTGTAATTGAATATTTAATTAGGTAGATCAAGGTTTTATTAGGGAAAATATAAAAAGGGAGAGACTGTTCATTCAGAGTTTTGTGATACAGCTGCTGACAATTTAGAAGCATATGTTGCAACAACCTCTTTAATTTTTCTGTAAATGAACACCCAACCAGCCTTCTTTTTGTAAAAACCTTAAGTTTCTACATTTCCTAAGTAATTCATAGGCTTATTGCCAGCATCAGCATCAATAGCTATAGAGATGGATTGATGATTCAGGGAGTAAATCTGACTGCCTGATTGAGTTGGACATGATTTCCCCCTAAAGTATGGGAAATTGGCTTCTACTTCACAGGTTTTTTTGCCTTCCTCTGGATCAACTTGCAGGATAACAGGTCGAACTGGATGGATGGATGTCTTTTTTCAGCCTTAAAAATTATAAACTATGTTAAATGTATTGTATTGAGTAAATATACCATGTAGTTTTAGTGAATATGCTGTGCTGAGATGACTGTATTTATACATCTGTTTTAGTTAACACATTTAATTACATCAAGCTACCAAGCATGATTAGTGAACCCATTTTGCTGAAAAAACAGCATTTAGATACCTGTTTTATTTAACGTATTGTATTGGCATTGTAAATTGTTAATACCAGTGTACATGGTGTTTGTAGAAGGGGAGGCACATTTAACTGCATCTCGGTCTGTACGTTACAAGAACAACACTTGCAATTTTGCTAGTATATCTGCGTACTAAACTTAGGATTTTCATTTATAAGCCTCATAATAAAATGTCTGGTAAACAGTAGAGTGAAAAATAAAAGACCCAGGCCTTGTAAGTGGAGAGTCAGGAAGTCAGTGGCTGTAGTAGTACAAACAGCAGTAGCCACACCAGCTGCCTGGCAATAGTAGTAACAGCAGTCAACAGTTCAACCTAGCTTCGAACAGGAACTACATTATTATTGAGGACAAAGAGGATGATATTGTGGAGTGGATAGCCCATTCTGCCTCTCAGTCATAGTAGGATAATTTTCTGGTCACCTCTGAATCTAGTTACATAGTTAAGGGCTTGTTCACATCACCATTAGGGATTCCGTTCTAACTTTCCGTCTACAGGACTTTGGTTTCCGTCCAGCATAATGGAAACCAGACGGATCCGTTATGCTTTCCCATAGGCTTCTATTATGACGGATCAAAACGGAATGCCTCTTAAAGGTGTCCGTTTTGATTTCCGTCCTATGGATTCCGTTATTTTCCGTTATAACGATGTTATAACGGAAAGTTAGAACGGAATCCCTAACGGTGATGTGAACAAGCCCTAATACGTTTAAAAAAAGACATAAGTCCATCAAGTTCAACCAAAGCATAGGAGGGGACGTGAATTTTAGAAATGTTGTGAGACCCAGATTTATACACATTTTCATAAGCATTAAAGGGATTATCCCATGATTAATTAAAAAAAATGAAAATCAGAGATCATATAGTAAATAGCTATCATCTCTTTCTAACAAAGATAGAACCAGCCCTGTACCTCACATGGATCCAGAGATCTCCCCATTCATTGCTCTAATTGCTCTGCTAGAGTTATATGAAGCTGGCAGCTCATGGGAAGTGTCTTTTCAGCTGCAGCTCAGTTGGGATGTCCATTCCCTCTCTATCATAGCTCAGGAGGCAGTTGAAGGATGAAACTGAGCATGTGTGGCCATCTCAGTAAGCCGGAAAAAGAAATAAGAAAAAAGCAAACAGCAGGTGGCACAATACAGATAGATTTTATTGAATAACTCAGTGGCTAATACAAAATTTTTAATTACATACAATCACAAAAGTATTCAGATCTAGGTGCTAGTTTGAAAACTGTAGAATCGTTTTTGTGGGGCAACCCCTTTAATGTCATTTATTTTTAAGAATTTTTCTAAGCCCTTTTTAACATTGTCCTCGTCCTGAGGTAGATTATTCCACAGATTCATAGTTTGCACAATGAAGAAGCCTTGACGCCTCTGGAGAGTGAAATTTTTCTCCTCCAGATGGAAGCAGTGCCCCCTTGTCTTTTGAGGGAATTTTACAAAGAACAGCTTTTCACCATATTTTATGTATAGTCCAGTTATATATTTGTATAGATTAACCATGTCACCCCTTAGATATCACTTCTCAAAACTAAATAAATGTAATTATTTTAATATTTCCTCATAACTAAGGCTCTCCATGCTCATTATTAGTTTAGTCACTCTCCTTTATACTATTTCCAGTTATACTTTCTATTCCAGATGAGGCTGCACCAAAGCTTTGTAAAGTGGTGATATTACATCCTTGTCCTACAAGTCTATGCCTTGTTTAATACAATGAAATATCCTGCTAGCCTTAGAAGCAGCTGATTGATGATGTATGCTGTTATTTAATCTATGATCTACAAGAACACCCAAATCCTCCTCTACAAGCGACTCCCCCAGTGTTACATCCCCCTAGGACATATGATGCACGTAGATTATTACTACCCAGATGCATAACTTTACATTAAACCTCATTTGCCAAGTCAATGCCCAGTCACCCAGTGTATCCAAGTCTGCTAGTTTTTGGAAAATTTTCCATAGACTGGTGGGCAGATGATCAGGGAGTGCCTAAGCCCTCCTCACAGCCGACCAATGAAAGTTTGTGGGGATTAGAGATGAGCGAGCACTAAAATGCTCGGGTGCTCGTTATTCGAGTCGAACTTTTCCCGATGCTCGGGTGCTCGTTTCAAATAACGAACCCCATTGAAGTCAATGGGAGACTCGAGCATTTTTGCAGGGGACCAAGGCTCTGCCTAGGGAAGGCTGGGTGAAAACTTGGAAACCTAAGAAAATGATGGAAACACCACGGAAATGGACAGGAAACAGCAGGGGCAGCATGCATGGATGCCTCTGAGGCTGCCTAATCCCACCATTACCCCAAATTCTCAGGCAACAGACTGGTGGTTACCCTCATGGCAATTGTGCTCACCCAGACCAAGAAAGGCGAGGCAAATACCCATCACATGTTAGGGAAGCACCCAACTAGGTGCAACGAAGGTCCATCACCGCCTGCAGGTGACACCACTGCTCATGCTGGCACTGCTGTGCTATCCCCCTCCCCACAACGCAGGCATAAGCCTGACACATCATGGTGACAGCGTAGTGACACCAACAAGTGACCAAGTTAGATTGAGGTAGCAGTCAAATGTCTGTAGGCGAGCCTCCAAAAAATTTGTTTTGGAGTGTCCGAAGTTGACCCTCCTAAAAAATTGTTTAGGAGTGTCTGTAGTTGACCCTTCTGTAAAATATTTTATTTGTTTTCCCTGTTATTAGTTAATGTACAACCCATGGCTGGCATGGTGGGAATATATAGGTTTTGCGTCACAGACGGTCCACTGCACCGTTACATTTTCTTCATCATTGCCAATTACTTTTTCACTAACTGTTGTCTGGCAATGATAAAGGGTAAGGTGAATCCACTGCGGAAGAAAAGTGTCATCCTCCTACAATTCTACACTTGCTCTCAATTGAAAAGGGGATGTTCTCGCCGTGGCTTTCCTCATAGTGGCCGCTTCTGCGGACGACAGAGGTGGTGTACCTACTGACAGCCTGACCGAACACGATGGCAGACGGGGAGACACTCCCTCATGTAAAATGGTTTAGGAGTGTCTGAAGTTGACCCTTCTGTAAAATATTTTATTTGTTTTCCCTGTTATTAGTTAATGTACAACCCATGGCTGGCATGGTGGGAATATATAGGGAAGCACCCAACTAGGTGCAACGAAGGTCCATCACCCATGCCCATGCTGGCACTGCTCTCCTATCCCCAGCCACACGATGCAGGCATAAGCCTGACACAGCATGGCGGTGACACCAACAAGTGACCAAGTTAGATGAGGTAGCAGGTGAGCCACCCAAAAATTTAGCCTGACGCAGCATGGCGGTGACAACAGAGTGACCGAGTTAGACTGAGGTAGCAGGAGGTGAAGCATCCGCCAAGTGGGCAGTACATGAGCGGCCCCAGGGTCAGACTCGGTCAGAGTATGTGAAATGTTCAGGGTGGCCGAACGCCGAGCTTGGCGGCGGACCCATTTCGGGTTATCGATTGTCGAAATGTTGGCTGACATCAAGTTTAGTATCTGTTCTTATCAGTTGCTGTGGCTGTTGGTGGTAAAGTGGTGAGCATAGCTGCTTCCCAAGCAGTTGACCCGGGTTCGATTCCCGTCTATCGCAGGAGGCAATTAAAAGAAGAACCAAAACAAAATCAGTACAATATCTAATACGTCCCCTACCCGGGTAAATTGTTTGGAGAGAGGGCCTGTAGGTGGGGGGCAGGCTGGGGGGAAGGAGGTTGAGCTGGAAGAGCTAGAGAAGTGCCCCCTGGGCTAGCATGTGTGGTGGTGACAACAGCCGGATGGAGTTCGAATGACGATGCAGGACCCCAACTTAAAAATTTAGCATCAACCGATACAGTTGTAAATTATGAGCTCGATCAAGTGTGGCATGTGTTCTATGTATTCTTCTCAGTTTAATACTGTATATGGCAGCTATCCGGAAAAATAGTTTGGAGAGAGAGAAAGATAGGAAAAAGACGTAAATTGTTTGGAGAGAGGGCCTGTAGGTGGACCTCTGGAAAAATTATTTGGAGAGAGGGCCTGTAGGTGGACCTCTGGAAAAATTGTTTGGAGAGAGGGTCTGTAGATGGACCTCGGGAAAAATTGTTTGGAGAGAGGGCTTGTAGGTGGACCTCTGGAAAAATTGTTTGGAGAGAGGGCCTGTAGGTGGACCTCCAAAAAAATTATTTAGAGAGAGGGCCTGTAGATGGACCTCCGGAAAAATTGTTTGGAGAGAGGGCCTGTAGGTGGACCTCCTGAAAAATTGTTTAGAGAGAGGGCCTGTAGGTGGACCTCCTGAAAAATTATTTAGAGAGAGGGCCTGTAGGTGGACCTCCGGAAAAATTTTTGGAGAGAGGGCCTGTAGGTGAACCTCTGGAAAAATTGTTTGGAGAGAGGGCCTGTAGGTGGACCTCTGGAAAAATTGTTTGGAGAGAGGGCCTGTAGGTGGACCTCCAGAAAAATTATTTAGAGAGAGGGCCTGTAGTTTGACCTCCGGAAAAATTGTTTGAAGAGAGGGCCTGTAGGGGGCCCTCCTGAAAACTTGTGGTAAAAGAGTGCCAGTTGGACCTCTAAAAAATGGCGTTTTTTTGGTCAGCGTTAGGAAAAGACGACAAGGAGGAGGAGGAGGAGGAGTAGAGAAGATGAATCGGATACATAAGTTATTTAAATCTTTAGCTGCTTTCCCCCCGGAGGAGATTTGAATTCCGGTGAAATCCAGGCTTTGTTCATTTTAATAAGCATCAGCCTGTCAGCGCTGTCAGTTGAAAGGCGTGTACGCTTATCGGTGATGACGCCACCAGCTGCACGGAATACCCGCTCTGACAGCACGCTAGCGGCAGGGCAGGCCAGCACCTACATGGCGTACAGCGCCAGTTCAGGCCACGTGTCCAGCTTTGAAACCCACTAGTTGTATGGAGCAGAGTGATCGGTCCGGACGTTGGTGTGGTCAGCTAGGTACTCCCTCACCATCTTTCTGTACAGCTCCCCCCTACTCTGCCTAGACTGGGGACAGGTGACAGTGTCTTGCTGGGGTGACATAAAGCTGGCAAAGGCCTTGGAGAGCGTTCCCCTGCCAGTGCTGGACAAGCTGCCTGCTCGCCTCCTCTCCCCCGCTACTTGGACCACAGAACCATGCCCTCTGCCGCTAGCGGCGTCAGATGGGAAGGATTGTTTCAGCTTGTGCACCAGGGCCTGTTGATATCTATTCACTCTCAGACTCCTTTCCTCTGCAGGGATGAGAGTGGAAAGGTTCTGCTTGTACCGTGGGTCCAGGAGAGTGAACACCCAGTAATCGGTGTTTGAAAAAATGCTTCTAACACGAGGGTCACGGGATAGGCAGCCTAACATGAAGTCTGCCATGTGCGCCAGAGTCCCAACACGCAAGAATTCCCTCTCCTCACAGGCCAGACTCTCCATTTCCTCCTCCTCCTCTTCAGCCCATACACGCTCAAGAGTTAAGAAGGACTGAGCACTGGTACCCTCTTCTGTCTCGCAGACCTTCTCCTCCTCTTCCTCCTCATCCTCATCCCCCTCCTCCGATACGCGCTGAGAAACAGACCGGAGGGTCTCTGGCTATCAAGCGACGTATATTCCTCCACCGTCTCTTGTGGCAAGCGCAAAGCATCCAACTTCATGCTGAGCAGTGAGTTTTTCAACAGGCAAAGCAGCGGGATGGTGAGGCTGATAATGGCGGCATCGCCGCTGACCATCTGTGTTGACTCCTCAAAGTTGCTCAACACCTGGCAGATATCAGACATCCACGTCCACTCCTCATTGTAGACTTGAGGAATCTGACTGACCTGACTACCAGTTCTGGTGGAAGTTGACATCTGGCAGTCTACAATCGCTCTGCGCTGCTGGTAAACTCTGGATAACATGTTTAATGTCGAATTCCATCTCGTGGGCACGTCGCACAACCGTTGGTGAGCGGGCAGTTGTAGGCGGCGCTGCGCTGCCCTGAGAGTGGCAGCATCTGTGGTCGACTTACGGAAATGCGCACAGATGCGGCGCACCTTGGTGAGCAAATAAGACAGATTGGGGTATGTCTTGAGGAACCGCTGAACTATTAGATTAAACACGTGGGCCAGGCATGGCACATGTGTCAGTCTGCCGAGTTGCAGAGCCGCCACCAGGTTACGCCCGTTGTCACACACAACCATGCCTGGCTTGAGGTTCAGCGGTGCCAGCCACAGATCGGTCTGCGCCATGATGCCCTGTAACAGCTCTTGGGCGGTGTGCCTTTTGTCACCTAAGCTCAGCAGTTTGAGCACCGCCTGCTGGCGCTTACCCGCGGCACTGCTGCTGCGCCTAGAGCTACCGACTGAAGGCGCCGTGCCCACGGATGGTAATTCGGTGGAGGAGGAGGAGGAGGAGGGGTCGGAGGAGGAGACATAGTATGTCTGAGAGACCGTGACCAAGGTAGGCCCCGCAATCCTCGGTGTGGGCAGTACATGAGCGGTCCCAGGGTCAGTCTCGGTCCCAGCCTCCACCAAGTTAACACAATGTGTCGTCAGTGAGATATAGTGTCCCTGCCCGGCAGCACTTGTCCACGTGTCCGTGGTAAGGTGGACCTTCTCAGAAACAGCGTTGGTCAGGGCACAGATGATGTTCTGTGACACGTGCTGGTGTAGGGCTGGGACGGCACATCGGGAAAAATAGTGGCGGCTGGGGACCGAATACCGAGGGGCAGCGTCCGCCATGAGATTGCGAAAGGCCTCGGTCTCTACCAGCCTATAGGGCAGCATCTCCAGGCTCAGCAATTTGGAGATGTGGATGTTGAGTGCTTGGGCATGTGGGTGGGTGGAACTGTATTTCCTCTTGCACTCCAGCGTCTGCTGTAAAGACAGCTGAACGCTGCGCTGGGACACATTGGTGGACACTGTGGAGGATCGTGGAGGCGAAGGTGTGGTTTTCCGGTGGGAGGTGCTCGTGCCGGGGTCCTGGGCAGGGGGTTGACTAGCAGAGGCAGCGAGTGACGCAGGGGGTTGACTAGCAGAGGCAGCGAGTGACACAGGGGAAGGAGCAGTGGTGTGACCCGCAGGAGGTGGTGAATGGCCTTGGTTCCATTGAGTGGGGTGTTTAGCACTCATATGCCTGCGCATGCTGGTGGTGGTTAGGCTAGTAGTGGTGGCACCCCTGCTGATCCTGGTGTGGCACAGTTTGCACACCACAGTCCGTCGGTCATCCTCACTTTCTTTAAAGAACCTCCAGACTTGCGAACATCTAGGCCTCGCCACGGGAGCTTCACTACGTGAAACAGTTGCTGCTGATGCACCAGCTCTGGCCCTGCTTCTCCCTCTGGCCACACCACTGCCTCTTCCAACCTGTTCTGGTGCAGCACTCGCCTCCGCCTCAGAAGCACTGTCTTCACTCGGCTTATCAACCCAGCTTGGGTCAGTCACCTCGTCATCCTCCGATTCCTCAGTCTGCTCCCCCTCAGTCTGCTCCCCCCTCGGACTTCCTGCCCTGACAACAACTTCACCACTGTCTGACAACCGTGTCTCCTCATCGTCCGACACCTCTTTACAAACTTCTTCCACTAAGTCAACATTGTCATCATCATCATCATCATCACCCACAGACTGCGACAGTTGGAAAACTTGGGCATCAGGAACGAGGTCAGCAGCAACCTGAGAAGTGGTTTGTGACTCTGGGAAGGGTCCAGAAAACAGTTCCTGAGAGTATGCCGGATCGCATTCCAAATTTTCCTGGGAGGGGGCAGACTGGGGGGAAGGAGGTTGAGGTGGAGGAGCCAGAGGAGTGCTCCCTTGAGTAACGTGGGTGGACTGCGTGGAAGACTGACTGGTGGACAAATTACTTGAAGCATTGTCCGCAATCCACGACATCAGCTGTTCGTACTGTTGTGGTTTCAACAGTCCTCTACCACGTGTCCCTGTAAGTTGAGACATGAAGCTAGGGAGTTTAGATCTGCGGCGTTCCTCTGCTCCCTCATCAGCAGGTACTGTCTCACCCTGCCCAGGACCACGGCCTCTGCCCCCTGCAGTAATTGAATGCCCACGCCCTCGTCCTCGACCCTTAGCCCTGGGGTTCAACATTTTCTGTTTATAAGTGTATTATATAAAAAAACAAAAAATAAATGGGCCTGCTGTACTGAAACCCACAAACTTGTACTTGTCTGGTTTAATTAAGTGACGTACAGAAAGTGTCACCTGGACAGAAAATACGGATTGTAGTGAGTGGACAGCTGAACTGTGACACACAGAATGGTTCCACGCAGCTGTGTGAAATGGATTCGTATCACTGAGATAAAAGAACAAAAAAACAATTTTTTTATATATATATTTTTTTTATTTTTGTTTTTAAGGGAACGTGACGTGCATAAACTATCGTAGACCTAACTCACACCCGGCTGATGGTGGCTATTTTGACTGCGACCCAGACAAATGTCGCACAGAGATTTTTGTGATCAAGCTATATACGTGAGAGCAAAAGACCTTGTTGGATTAAGTGACGTACAGAATGTGTCACCTGGACAGAAAATACGGATTGTAGTGAGTGGACAGCTGAACTGTGACACACAGAATGGTTCCAGACTGCTGTATGAAATGGATTTGTATCACTGAGATATAACAATAATAAAAAAAAGGTTATATATGGCGATAGCTGCACTACTAGTGCCAGCCAGCCAAGCCAGGAGACAAAAAAAAAATTAGAAGGGCTGTTGGGTTCTTTTGAGATCACTCCTGCCTAACAAAGAACTAAATGCAGGCCCTAACACTCTCCCTGAAACGCAGCAGCTCTATCCCTAACGACATCCAGACAGCATCTGAGCCGAGCACCGCGGGCAGTCACTAGTATATTCCAGGGTCACCTGGCCAGCCAACCCCTGCTATCGACATGTAAGGGCCCCCACGTGTACCGCAGAGTCTCCTGGCTTGTGATTGGCTGAGTTTATAGGTGCCAAAAATGCACAATGCGGAAGTTGCCATTTCCTCGAGCATGGCGAGATACTCGTCCGAGCAGCGAGCACTTACGAGTACCGTAATACTCGAACGAGCACCAAGCTCGGACGAGCATGCTCGCTCATCTCTAGTGGGGATGTATTTTGTGCTGCTGGGACAGTATTTTGTGTTGGACTGTGGTATTTGACTCTGTTGGTATTGTTGGCCCTGCCTTCCATCAATTTGGACCCGACTACAAAACATGGCAAATTTTAATATTTTTTCCAGGGCCACTCTAAGTTTCCAGTCCATCCCTGGACTGCACAGTACTACATACAGTGGCTTGGAGTCATCTTCAAAAATAGAAATGGTGCTATTTATTCCATCGTCAATATCATTAAAAAATAAATAATAAAGGTCCCAGCACTGAACCTTGGGGTACACCACTTATAAACCAGGACCATTCTAAATAGGAATAAGAGACAACGACTGTCTGGACACGGTCCTTCAGTCCGTTTTCAATCCAATTTCAGACTATACTTTCTAAGCCTAAATACCTTAATTTACCTAATAAACGTCTATAAGGTGCAATATCAAATACCTTTACAAAATCCTAGACCACTACATCCACAGCCACACCTCTGTCCAGGCTTCTACTCACCAGGTTAGTCTGACAACTTCGGTCCTTGGTAAACCTGTGCTAGTTATCACTTCTGATATTAACAGTCACATACTCCTGTATATAGTCCCTTAAGAGTCCTTCAATCATTTTTTCCCACAACAGAAGCTAAACTTACTGGTCTATAATTACCTGTGAAGGACTTTTTTGAATATGGACACTACATTGCCTTGTGCCAGTCACTTGGCACTGTACCGGTCCCTAGAGAATCTCTAAGAATTATAAACGGGGACACAGCAATGACTGAACTGAGTTCTTTGAGAACTCTTGGGTGTAATCCATCTGGACTAAATTATGCACTTATATAGCGCTGATATATTCTGCAGTGCTCTACAGACATTAGCATCAAGCTGTCCCAAATTGGGCTCACAATCTTTTGTATATCAAGAGCTAAAAAACAACATTTAGTAACTCTGCCTTTTCCTTATGTTTAGTGACCACCCCCTTTTTTCCCATTATTTAGGTGACCTACCTACTCTGACCTTAGAAAATATCAGATCCAACAAAGCATCACCCCTAGTGGGGGCTTCTACAAACTGGTTCATAAAATGGTCCTGCAACAAGTTTAGGAATTTTCTCCCCTTTGCAGTTGAGGCAGAACCATTACCCCAGTCAATATCTGGGAAGTTAAAATCTCCCTTTATGACCACTGTACCAACCTGTGCAGCCCATTCTATTTGGTTATACAACTGAACTTCTGTCTCCTCTGTGAAGTTATGGGGTGTACACCATGGATTATTTTTTCACAGTTATTTCCCTTTGTAATTCCACCCATAAGGTTTAAACATCCTGACTATCCTCATCTACAATTACCTCTTTCACACTTGTGTTCATCACTCTTCACATACAGGCACACGCCATTGAGTTTTTGAATTGACCCTGTCTTTCCTAAAGAGTGTAAAACCCTGAATATTAACAGTCCAGTCATGAGAAGAGCACAGTCATGACTCAGCCACACTAACTGCCTCTAGTACCATAGATTCCAGCTCCCCATTTTGCTTGCTAGACTTCTGGCATTTGTGAACATACATTTTAACTTACTATTTAAATTCCCACATTCAGTTGCCAGAAAGTGAATATGTGGGATTTTTTTTTTATTTTTTTTTGGTACCTTGGATGTAATTGTTGGTTTGTAACAGGTCCATGTTACCACTACCTCTGTTTTTCATGAGTGTACATTTATGTTCAGTCACCTCCCTACTTTCCTCACTAACCCCTGCCCCCACTAAATCACCACTGCCCCCTTCTATATCCCATTCTCTATCTACACTATCTACCCCTTATTAGTATGACCCACTCCCTCCCCCCAGATCCTAGTTTAAAATCTCCTCTAGCCATCTAACCATTTCATTTTTAAATGGTCATTTTTAAATTTCATTTTTAAGGACCTTCCATCTTTTCCTTCTGCCTCTTATTGTAGCATTAACCCAACTACTGACCCCAGAGTCCTGATTTTGCCCTCCTCCACCCACTTCCATTTCACTGACCCCAGCCAGTGCCTGCCAAATGAGATCTAAGCCTCTTTCCAGGGTTGCAATGCTTCTGCGTGTTGCAAGCTGCACATTTAGATCCAGAATCTGGGCTTCCAAATATGCAACATGTAATGTGCAAATGTATTCACCCTCTTCAAGGCAGGCATACATTGCACATGACACGCACTAAGTAGCAATGTCCATGACACGCACTAAGTAGCTGTGAAGTAAACAGTAAAGAAAAAAAAGAAACAGTAAGTATGAATTTAAATTTAGACCTCTGACCGCTGTAATTGGAGAACTTGCTAGAATCAAGCAAACAATGCACAAAGAAACTCAATGTCCTTTATCTATGTCCTTGTGTTGAACTATGAACTAGTGTTAAACTATGCACTTATCTGTAATTTTCCACACCTTTCAGTAATTTTTCAGTACTAAGGCTACTTTCACACTAGCGTTTTATAATTCCGGTATTGAGTTCCGTCATAGGGGCTCAATACCGGAATAAAATGCTTCAGTTTTGTCCCCATTCATTGTCAATGGGGACAAAACTGAACTGAAGACAACGGAATGCTCCTAAAAGCATTCCATTCCGTCTTCAGACCGGAGAGAAAACCGCAGCATGCTGCGGTTTGCTCTCCAGTCCAGGCATCCGCACCAAGACGGATCAATGAATGAATGATCAATGAAAGTCAATGGGGAGGGATCCGTTTGGTTTGACACAATGGTGAACGGATCAGTCCTCCATTGACTTTCAATGGAGTTCATGACGGATCCGTCACCTGCACACATACATACATACATACATACACAGACATATACACATACAAATACACATACATACTTACATGCTCCCGGCAGGTCTCCACAGATCAGGAGGAGCAGGACGGCACACACATAGGACGATTCCACCCGGAGCCCAGCAGAGGGCGCTGCGGGGAATCGTCCTATGTGCGCGCTGTCCTGCTCCTCCTGCGCTGTGGAGACCTGCCGGGAGCATGTAAGTATGTATGTGTATTTGTATGTGTCTGTGTGTGTCTGTACTGTGTGACATGTGTGGGGCCGGAGCGCGGTTCCGGCCCCACACATGTCCCTGCAGCAGCACAGATCCGGCGGCACCCTTCACCTGCCTGATCCGTGCTGCCGCTAGTGTGAAAGAGGCCTTATCAAGACCTCGCTGCACTCACAATCCTCACTTGCAGTTTCAGTGTCTTGAAGCTCAAAGTCATTGTATCTTGGCGCCAGGGGTCACAGCTTTTCTCCTGCTCTTCCTCCTAATGGCCCCAGAAAAAGCCTTTCAGTTGCATCATCTCCATATTCACTGCCCCCTCCTAGTGGGGTGCCTTTTTCCTAATAAGAGGCAACAGTTCATGTGATTTGTGAGAACAATCAGATTTAGACTGCCATGATGAAGAGGTTCAGGGGGTGGTGTGGGACCCTATATTCATAGCTGTATTGGTGGTGGCAGTGGAAGTACTAGTAGTAATAGTGGCACTTGTAGTCATGGTGGTGGTGGTGAGGGCAGTGGGAGCTGTGGTGACAGTGGCACTTGGGGCAAATACGCAAATACAGAATAGGGAATCGAAAGGAGCCCACTATGACATATCACAGTATGATAAAAGTGACGAGGGACCAAGTGGTGACTTTGACCTGAAGTTCGGTCGAACCCGGTGATCCCGAACTTCCACAGGTCAACAATGGCCACGAGGACCAATCATAACAGTGAGTGGTGGAGGTGAAAAGAACCGGGTCCATGGGCACGCTGGCATGCTAAACACTTGCTTATATACTGACAGGCATATTGGTAGCATGAAGGAATCTGATGATTGGGGAATGTTTACCTGTTGCTGAAAGGTCCCAATTGCAATATTACCAGGATACACTGTGTATGCAGCTGGCAGCAGGTTTCAGCAAGCAGACACTTGCAGCCTGCATGTGTGACCAGAAGGCCCCTTTCCACCTTCTGCCAAGTCCCCAACCACCTGCCTTCTCTGCTACCATAAGTAGAAGAAGCTGCAGCAGCTAGTTCAGTCTCATGAACATGATGGAGCAGTTTTTTTAATGTGCCCCACCAGGCTGACACAATTCACCAAATGGAAACTATTGCCAGGATCAGTCAATGCCTTTGTTCAGTCCATGCCATGCCATATTCCCTGACCCTATGGACAACTTAGCAGCCATACTGAAACAGGGGCCAGAACTAGCCCAGTTTGCTCCCACTTTATTGTCTTTTTTAGCCTCCAGTATCATCTCATAGAGTGTTTTCAGCATGGTAGGTGGGGTCATCACACCCAAACGGACAAAGTTGTCCATCAATCGACAAAAAAATCACATTTGTCAAAATGAACCAAAGATCTGTGAGGATTCTGCCACACCTTTAGCTTTGGCCAATATATAGATCTATAATTGCTTATGGTGGCTATTTATGTCTAGCCCCATCATGTCACTACCGCTGTCTGCCTGCCTACCATCATGTTCTATACAGCTGCTGCTATTCTCCATACTGCTACTACCATTAACCCTACACAACTGCCACTACTAATACTATTATTACCCCTACACAACTGCACACACATCTACTGCCTTGTCTGTTCCATGCTGTGCTGCTACTGCTGCCACTACTATTGCGGCCATCTGCCACTATTATACTATACTTTCCACATCCACACTCTACTGCTACTGCTCCCAGTTCAAAGAGATCATTTTTCCAAGCTCGAACAAAACAAGCCACTGTTTCTTCTGAGAAACTAACACTTGTGTGTGTAAAAACAGGGGTAGGCCTCTGCCCCTGTTAAAGTGGGTATTCAAACTTCGTGCCTCCAAGGCCATCACTGCATTTCCCTGGCATACAGATCACAACATCCGTTGATGGGGAGGGTGCAACAAATAGCAGGCCACATGTGATGCAACGGGAGCAGGTCAACAGTATGGCCTGCTATTGGCTACATCTCCAATCGACAGATGTTGTGATTTGCATGCTGGGGGTCTGCAGCGGTAGCTGTGGAAGATTCTGGAAGGACACAGGCATTGGACAAAGGTAAGTATTCTCTGTATGAGAGGCCCGGGTATTATGGGTTTTCAGGTTTGAAGAATCCCTTTAAGACATAATTTTTGGAACACTTGTTGGTAACAAGACACAGTTTCTTTTTCTTTTCAATAAAAACATGTATGTATTTAAATACCATCATCCCCCAATAAGGGACATTTTTTGGATCTTTTTGTTTTATTTTAAAAAGCATAACAAAAGCATTGACATAATGTGTTTCTTAAGCAGGTCGACTATACGTTTTCTCATAGCTAAAAATACCAGTGTCACTCTGACATTATTTGCTATTGTTTTTATTACATTAAATAGCTTAATGAGGGAAGAGGGAGCAAAAACAGAAAAATAAACAGAATGACAAAATATTTCTATAGTCCTAGTCAACCCCAATTTTCAGGCCAATTGAAGTATTTTTGATTGGGGAAGAAACGGTTCAAACCCAAATTTTTTTTTTTGAAAATTCGATGAATCAGGTGAACACTGTTCAATACTGTGCCAACTGCGCCATTTTTTGGTTACTTTCCCCCAAAAAAGTGTAATCTTACATACTCAAAAGTGTAATAGCAATTCTGGAGCATATATTCTTATGGCTCCATGTCGTACCATTCCTTTATCATTTCTACTTCACCCCCAACTTGTTACCACCCCTCTGTGCCCTTACTGCAGACTGCTAGCAATTCATTCATAACTTCTAGTAGAAATAATAAAGGAATAGCACAACATAGAGCCATAAGAATAGATGTTCCAGAATTGTTATTACACTGGAAATGCATGAAGCTATTAAAACAGACATATCGGGAGTGGTGAAATGTTCTCTTTAAGGTGAAAAATGGCTTGGTCCTGAAGGGGTTAAAGATGACATGGCCTCTAACTGCGCTGTACAAATTGTTGAATTTACCTTATCAATCTACTATAGCTATCTAAAAAGCAGCCTATTGTTGTTTCCAATATCACCGTCAGGGCTCTAGCATTAGCCTTGAAGAGAACCCCCATGTAGTAATAATTGTGGAGCATCTTATCTTATCACTCTATGATGTGTCATTCCTGTAGGTTATTGTTAAATTGCCAGCAGCTAAAGGTACAGATGGATTTTACTAGTGGGGGGGGTCCATTTACAGCCTGACACCACCGCACTAATTGGACAGAGAAAGACACACCCACTACTGGTAACACCTAGCAGTACCTTTATTGCAGACTGCTTGCAATTTATTTAAAAACATCTACCAGGAATAATATAGGAATGGCACAACCGTCAACCGTCATAAGAATAGATGTTCCAGAATTGTTATGACATGAGGAATGCAAGTAAATACTATAACTGAGAGATGTCGGAGAGGTGACAAGTCCTCTTTAAATACTGGGTCCCTGGGAGGAGAAGACCCAACAAGCCACACTGCTTTAGGGTACTTTAATACAGGGCTAGAATGGTAAACCACATAGTTGCCCTAGGTACAGAAAAGCCCAGATACAACATTTATATTTGTTGCCCACTACATGGGAAAAACCTATGTTGCATGCTTCATCCAACACTTTATGTAAGTAGCACAAAATAATTCTCTTTAATTAAAGATATATAATGGTGAACCTTGTATGCCTGTAAAACACCCATGAATCACAGTTTTGCGGTCTGCTTCTTGGTGGTTAATAATTAACATTCTTGTCAATTTTCATTGTGCAGTGAAGTGCAGTTTAAACGGTAGGCTGGCAACACATTTTGGAGACAGGCACACACATATACTTGCACATGACAAGATTGTAAATTAGCCAGTTTGGAGGATGCCAGGAATAAAATGTTCTCATTGCTAAGATTCATAATGTAGATAAATGAGTATTCTTCAGACTAGGATTCTTTTTTATAATACAATCCATACCAGAGGAAAGGGTCAATGAGCTTTGACAAGAGATCTCATCCCAAGATACCTTTCCACATAGAAATGAGGCAAGCTAACCAGCAAGCAGTAGTAAGGAAAAAAGAAATGTAGAAAAGCTCTAATTAGAATTGCACAATAGGTTGTACTGGATGCTTTTCTAAAAGCAGACAGATTTATGAAATCTTACATGTTTCAATAGGACACTATTATTCACATTGAAATGAATGAATATATGAAAAGTGTATTTCAATGTATCAAGGTAAAGGTTAACAGTATTTTATTTTAACTTTTTGTTACTTACTTACATTGTTACTTATACCCAGGGGTTTATGCGGATATGCATGGAACTGTATACCATTGTCATGTTGCCTCACTGTACCCACATGGCTCCACATGGAGTACGGTATAGATGGGTAGTGTCTTTAAGACATTCTTCTCCCCCCTCTTCTCTTTATCTCAGCTCCAGTTATATTATAATCCCATTATGGCAGAAAGTCTACAGATAGAAGAGCCTGAGGAAGAAAGCTATGGGGAGACCCAGAAAAGCATTTTGGGGTGTGAACGTAACACCCCCCTCCCCTTATGTATGCCCCTGCTTACACCTTAGACTAAGCTATAACCAATGAATTACTGTACAATCAATGATACCTATTTAGAAACCACAGTTTTTGTATCAGTTATCAATGTAACAGTAGGGAAATTCATATGCACGACAATCTTCAGCTGCATTTGATAAGCAAAACAAATGGTAAGCAATGGGGGATTTGTCTGCCGCCGCATGCCCAACATCTATCACTTCTATCTCACAGGAGACGCCATGTGCCAGTCTAGTTGCTGTTGTACACCCAGTGTTACAGTCAGGTGTTTCGAACATTGACCCTCTTTATCACTACTGGAGTTTGTGGTTAAGCCAGGGATCAGAATATAATGGAATTTGAAATATTAAAATATACCTCAAAGGGTATTGACATTTTGCCGATAATATGCATGTTGTGTCTCGAGTAGTCTCCAATAGAGGCCTCATCAATAAGACCTCCTACTCCCCATTCCTGGCCTCTCCCTTTACCTGCCCTTGTCCCCTCCCCTTGCTCCATGAACTGTGCTTGCTGCTGTGTGGTATATAGTATGCCATCATGGCCAGATTGGAATTACAAAACAGTTGTGGAACACAAACCCACCAGCCCATATTTGATATTGAATAAAAATAGTGATGTGGAATGTACACTGCAGAGTTGAATTTTTCTTTACTTGATCATTTATATCTCATACCTGCCATATCAGAATTCCGCTGTGTATAATATATACTGTATCTTTTATACCTCGTAACATGACATATTAGTACACTTATGTACAAGTATATACTGTACATCTGTACACACTACATATATTATACCTTGTACCTCACATATCAGTACACTGCTAGATATACCATATAGATATACTATATATCTGTACACATCATATCTATTATACCTTATATTTTACCTATCTGTACACTGCTAGATATATATATATATATATATATATATATATATATATATATATATATATCTCATAATATGCATTTCTGCTGCAGAACCTCATAATACACACCCCAGCCACTGCAGAACCTCATAATACACACCTCACCTGCTGCACAACCTCATAATACACATCTCAGCTCCTGCTGAACATCAAAATACAAACTGTCTCAAAATATCATAATGCTCATAATGCACATTTCATCTGCTGTAGAACCTCAATACACATCTCAGTTGCTGCAGAACATCATAACACACATCACTGCTGCAGCAGAACGTCATAATACTCACACCTCAGCTGCTGCAAAACATGATAATTTGATGCTACAGAACAAATAAGGCTTGTGTGTTGGGGGCCTTAGTTGCAGATCAAGTCATAAATGCTGGACAGAATTTTGCAGTATGCCAGGCTTCAAGGTGGAAACTAGAGATGAGCGTGCATGCTCGGGCGAGCATGCTCGAGTGCCATTTTCGCGTATTTGCGTATGCATTTTAAAATTGGTACGCTAATACATACGCATATTTTAATCTGTACACTAATGCGTACGCATTTTAACAATTTGTACGTTATGCATATGCATTTGTGTACAGATTAAAATATGCATATGTATTAGCGTACCAATTTTAAAATGCGTACGCAAATACGCGAAAATGGCACTCGAGCATGCTCGGCTGAGCATGCTCGCTCATCTCTAGTGAGAAACTCATCACATCTCATCATAGTTAGTGGGATCCGTAAGGTGTTGTTGTCCGTGATGTGCCAGGTCTGGCACTACCATAATTTCCGTTGTTGTGCTGCTATGACAGAGCAGATCAGCAGAAGTCACTAGCGAAGATGTGAGCAAAACCTAATAGACACCTCAGATGCTGCAGAATATCACAATAGTGACGTAAAGGAGAACTACAAGTCTCATAATGATCCTTCCCTCCAGCCAGAGGTTTTGCTTGACCAGCATGCACTTTCTATAATACCGATGTCTTCTTATGTGGCATAAGGGTGTTGGGACCCCCTCAGGCCACTGAGCATAGTAGTGACTGCTACCTATGCACCCCTATAGCCATGCCCCTGAGTAAAAGGGAAGGAATACAACTCAGGTCTCCACCTGGTATCTTCTCTGCAGAGCTACAGTAGTGTCCTGGCCCAGAATACACTGGTCAATGATATCTGCGGCCTGTGGACACAGATACAATTGAGTGCAGTTGCTCCAAGAAACTAGGTGAATCGACCTGGTGACCAGGTTCCCAGCAAAGGGGACCATATAGTACCTCCTCCAGGAGTCCGGAGAGATGCTCCCTGTGCGATTGCACAGGTTACACAGCCCTAGGCCGGCTAAGGTTGCAGCACAAAGATACAAATTCTAGTGGAAAAAATGTCAGCATATGGAGAATGTGCCCTGATGTATTGTTATACCAAACAGTGGTGAAAAGGTGTGAAAAAAGTGGAAGTTTTTCCTGGTATATCTTACCTTATATACTTATTTGATCATTTAACATTTTTACCTCAAGCAGGGTTTGTTACTGAGATGTGTTGCTTTAGCCAGTTTGAGTCATGCTAGGTTTTCCTTCTGCTGATCTAACCCTGTATGAAAGTAACCTTCTCAAGGCAGAGGCTACTATCATGCAGGGCACATGCCTTTCTATTCCCCCATAAGCTCTGCCTTTTCGGTCAATAACAGTTCTAAAATATCAATTGGCGTTGAGCTGGTCACCAACCTTCGAGATTACATTTCTGCATTTATTTATAAACAACCAAAAGCATGGGTGGTGTAGAACACTGTGCCTTGTAGTAAAACTCATAGGGAGTAGTGTTGAGCGAGTACTTCTGTGCTCGTATGCTTGTGTGCTCTGGCCTAGCACTCGAGCATAATGTTAGTCAATGGGACTAAACCAGGCACCCCTCGCTCGGAAGAGGGGAGGGTGTTTGGTTAGAATCGCGACTTCTCCTCTTTTACTCCTTTCGCTAGAAAAAGTATGCTAATTAACAGAATTTTTACGCATTAGCGCACAATGTGTACACATTAGCTTCCAAATGCATACGCATTAGCATACAAATTAGTACACATTAGCATACAATGCGTAGCATTAGCGTACAAATCAACATTACAGTGAATGACAGCATTGCACTCAAGTACACTCGGTGTTCGGCTGAACACCGAGCGGAGCCGAACGTAGGCATGCTCGGCCGAACAGCGAGTTCGGCCAAGCATGCTCGCTCAACACTAATAGGGAGTCTACTGTGGTAGTGAAAGAATACTGTGAGCCAGTGTGACACGCACATAACAGGCTTCGCTCTTAGAACTCTGTACACTTTTATGTATTTGGGCAGTTAAGGGGCCAAAACTCACCAAACAACTCAAGTCTGAACTCAGCCTTACAGGTCAATGTTAGCGCCAGCTATAAAGAATCGTGCAGAGGCCCAAGATCCTACTAGAGCGCCAAAAGCGCGCGCCTTTTGCACCAATTCACTGATTACACATTTCGACAGAACCTGTTGTATTACACGCTTATACAAGCAGGGCCCCCCCAGACAGGTTGGAGATAGCAGTGGCAGCAGCATCAGCAGACTATAGAGTGGCACGATGACAGTGTGGCCAGGTGGCAGCAGCATGAGTAGGCCACAGAGTGGCAGAATGACAGACCCTGGAAGTGGCAGCAGCAGTGCAAGTAGTAGTACAATTTGGAGGCCACAGAGTGGCACAATTACCTAATTTTGAAGTAGCGACAGCTAGGAAACCACATGTGGAGTCGGCGGCGACAGCAGCATCAGGCCGAAGAGTGGCATGATGACATACCCTGAAGAGCAGACTGTACTAAAAAATTCTCGTCCTTTTGGTTAAGATCAACTGTAGCATATGTTCTTATCAGTATAGGGGCTGGTTATGCCAGCGGACGGGAACAGAGGACGTGCAATGAAGGCTACAGCTTTGCCTTGACTGTGAGAAAATGTCAGTATTGACCCAAGATGCCAAGAAAGCTCGGAGTTCCATCTTGATATTGAGCTGGCGGTCTGCAGGGAGCTGAGCTACCACCTGTGGGAGCCCCTGCCTCTCGCCTCCCCCATGCTCATCGCTGAGTGTCCCGGGGGACGGAATCGTTTACTTTTAAAAATTCAAAACAAACAGGGTTTCCTGTGTACTTGAGCTTTGAATAATGAAATAGGACTACAGAACGTACCAAAATTCCTAATTAATTTACTAGGCCAACGAGTGGCACCATAACAGCAGCTGCAAGAGGCAGCAGCAGTCGGACAAATTTCAAGGCCACAGAGTGCACCGTAAGAGCAGCTGCAAGAGGCAGCAGTCGAATACATGTGCTAGGCCACAGAGTTGCACCGTAACAGCAGCTGCAAGAGGCAGCAGTCGAATACATTTGCTAGGCCACAGAGTGGCACCGTAACAGCAGCTACAAGAGTCAGCAGTCAAACAAATTTCAAGGCCACAGAGTGGCACCGTAACAGCAGCTGCAAGAGGCAGCAGTCAAATACATTTGCTAGGCCACAGAGTGGCAATGTAACAGCAGCTACAAGAGGCAGCAGTCAAACAAATTTCAAGGCCACAGAGTGGCACCGTAACAGCAGCTGCAAGAGGCAGCAGTCGAATACATGTGCTAGGCCACAGAGTTGCACCGTAACAGCAGCTGCAAGAGGCAGCAGTCGAATACATTTGCTAGGCCACAGAGTGGCACCGTAACAGCAGCTACAAGAGTCAGCAGTCAAACAAATTTCAAGGCCACAGAGTGGCACCGTAACAGCAGCTGCAAGAGGCAGCAGTCAAATACATTTGCTAGGCCACAGAGTGGCAATGTAACAGCAGCTACAAGAGGCAGCAGTCAAACAAATTTCAAGGCCACAGAGTGGCACCGTAACAGCAGCTGCAGTCGAAGAAATTTCAAGGCCACAGAGTGGCACCGTAACAGAAGCAGCAGTTGAAGAAATTTCAAGGCCACAGAGTGACACTGTAACAGCAGCTGCAAGATGCAGCAGTCAAATACATTTGCTAGGCCACAGAGTGGCAATGTAACAGCAGCTGCAAGTGACCACAGTCAAATACATTTGCTAGGCCACAGAGTGGCACCATAAGAGCAGCTGCAAGAGGCAGCAGACGAATACATTTGCTAGGCCACAGAGTGGCACCGTAACAGTAGCTGCAAGAGGCAGCAGTCGAATACATTTGCTAGGCCACAGAGTGGCACCGTAACAGCAGCTGCAAGAGGCAGCAGTGGAATACATTTCAAGGCCACAGAGTGGGAGAGGCAGCAGGAGTCGTACTAATTTTAATAAGACAGAATGGCACAGTGACATACCCTGGGAGAGGCGGCAGCAGTCATAAAAATGTAAATGCAACATACCGAAGAGTGGCACAATTACATAATTTGGAGGTAGCGGCAGCTAGGACACAGCGTGCGGAGCCAGCAGCAGCATACTGTAGAGTGGCACAATTACATAATTTGGAGGTAGCGGCAGCTAGGACACAGCGTGCGGCGGCAGCAGCATGAGTAGGCCACAGAGTGGCACAATCACATAATTTTGAGGTAGCGGCAGATAGGACAAAGCGTGTGGTGGAGGTGGCGGCAGCAGCATGAGTAGGCCACAGAGTGGCACAATGACATAATTTGGACATAGCAGCAGCTAGGACACAGCGTGTGGAGGCAGCAGCACCATACCGTAGAGTAGCACAATTACATCATTTGGAGGTAGCGGCAGCTAGGACACAGCGTGCGGAGGCGGCGGCAGCAGCATGAGTAGGCCACAGAGTTGCATAATTACATCATTTGGACGTAGCAGCAGGTAGGACAGAGCGTGTGGAGGCAGCAGCAGCATACCGTAGAGTGGCACAATTATATAATTTGGAGGTAGTGGCAGCTAGGACACAGCGTGCAGAGGCGGTGGCAGCAGCATGAGTACGCCACAGAGTGGCACAATTATATCATTTGGACGTAGCAGCAGCTACGACACAGCGTGTGGAGGCGGCAGCAGCATCATCAGGCCACAGAGTGGCATGGTGACATAGCCTGGAGGTGACAGCAGTAGCAGCATGAGGAGACCTGATTGTTGAGGTGGCAGCAGCACAGAAGGCTACATATTGGGTCGGTGACAGAGTGGAGAGGTGGGTGGCAATTAGAGATGAGCGAATCGATTTGTCGATTCGTTGATTCGTATTGAATCTTGGGAATTTTTAGCTACGAAGAGAATCCGAATATTAGGTGATTCGCTTCGGCTTTGTACGCATTCGCTACGTAGTTTGTCCTATAAATTATACGCTATTGCTACGTATAAGTTACTCTATACACTGGTGCATACAAATTCAATTCATTAGCGAACTTTTACTGTTAGTTCGTTTATCGTGCGCAAAAGCCCGGGAAGAAAGAGGTCACCTGACCTAGTGGGCAGGGCTTGCTCTGATTGGCTCAGGCTCGGTAAGCCAGTGACGCATCACTTCTGCTGCGACTGCTGAGACGAGCAGAAGCACTGTGTGTGAAGTTCTGAGACCTGTTTTGTGAAAATTTGATATAATAGCTATAGGAATCCATATTACACATATCAGGGATACTGCAGGGCAATTGCAGGGCCAGTTCAGGGCTAGTATTTAATCAAGCAGGGAGAGAGAGACAGGGAGAGACAGTGAGATACAGGGACAAAGACCAGCTGCGGGGCCACAGTGTGAATTGAAAAATGTCTGGAATGGATAAGCAAAAGGGGTCTAGTTCCAGCCAGACTTTGAGCTCTAAAAAAAAGGAGAAGGTGGCACAGGGCAGCAGTGCCAAAGGACCTGTAGCCGGAGCATCTACTAGTAGTATTCGCAATACTTGGCCGTTGTTCCACCAGGCTAACCCACCGAGGCGCAAAATTGTAGTGGAGGAGAAAGTAGATGAGGTAGTGGAGTGGATGGCACGCTCATCTCAGTCTCAGCCGGATGATCTGCTGTCATCTGCTGATACAGTATCCATATGTAGCCAGGGGTCAGACTTGTCCTGCTCCACCATTTCACTCAAGCAAACCCCTTCATTTTCTGCCACCTATCGGGCTTCAGTGTTCCCTCCTAGTGGTGTCCCTTCTGCAATTTCTAAAAAAAAAAAGCCTCCAAAGCCCACCTTATAATCCGGCGGTTATAGAGGACAGCCTCCCTGAGGATTTCTTAGAGGGCAGTCAGAGTTTGGACTGCCCGGAATTGTCAGTTGGTGGGGAACAGCCTAATTTGCATTCCAAAAAATGTGTTGTGGAGGAGTCTGATGATGAATCTGATGTGTTAGGTCGGAGGAACTGGGAAGCGGATCGGGCTGGTGAGGAGGGTTTGAGCTCTGAGGAGAAGGGTGGTACTAGTAGTGGCAGCAACAGAGGGCAGAGGCGAGTTATGCCCAGGGCTAGTGCTTCCCTGGAAACTAGCGAGACCCCAAATATAGTGGGGCCAGCACCAGGTTGTAAGCGTGCAAGGGCTACAAGCTTGGCCAGCTGTGGAGGGCGCACGTCGGGTGTGTGGAAGTATTTTACCACTCTGCCGGGGGATAGCAGTATGGCCACATGTAATTTGTGTAAACAGAAATTGAGCCGTGGGAAAGCCACAAATGTTGGGACCACAGCTCTGTGGAACCATTTGAAGCGGCGTCATGCCGGCAATTTAGAGCAGTCCATTAATACTAAACAGCTGGTTACTTCTCCCGGGGTCCCTTCTGTCAGGCAGGCCGCGTCCAGGGCCATAGCTCAGCCCGCATCCCGGGGTGTAACTAGTACATCCACCTCATCGTCGGCCAGTGCATGCATTTCTCCACCTCCTTTCATTCGGCAGAGTGCGTGGCCAGGAAACAGTTTTATGCCACAAGTAATCCGACAGTGCGCAAACTAAAAGGTCACCTGACAAAGTTGCTGGCTGTGCAGTCTCTGCCATACCAGCTGGTTGATGGCCCAGCTTTTAGGGAGCTAATGGCTTGCGCTCAGCCACGCTGGCAGGTCCCTAGCCGGCATTAGTTCTCCAACAAAGCTATCCCCGCCCTTTACTCCCACGTGGCTGACAATATTGGACGCTCCCTGCAGCTGTCTCTCTGCAGCACGGTGCACATCATGGTGGACACCTGGAGCAGTGCTTATGGCCAGGGGCAATACATGTCCTTTACTGCCCACTTGCTGAATGTATTTAGTGGCAGCGAGGCAGGAACCCTCCAGCAACCGGATCAATTGCTGTTGGCACCTCCACGTGCTTTCCAGCCAGGATTGCAGCAGACCACCCAACAACTATCCACTTCCACCTCCACGGGCAGTCTGCCTGCTGGAGCGTCAGGGCAGCGAGTTACCCCCGCTCCTTCATATCACATGTGCCACGTGAAACGCTGCCATGCAGTGTTAGACTTAGTTTGTCTTGGCAGTAGCAGCCACACAGGCCAGCGCTTGCTGCATTACATTAACCCCTTCACCTTACATGTACGGCGCTGGGGCGATGCGGGCACATGGCGCCCGCTCGCGGGTGCGGCAGGCGTCATGGCCGGCAAGTCTCTGCTGTTTCTAACAGCAGAGACTTGCCGCTACCTACTATATCGGCGGCGTCTTCCGGGTTGACTAGATGCCGTGATCACACGTGATCACGGCATCTAGTTGCGGCTAAACCCGGAAGCGTTCGCTTCCGGGTGGTGTACAGACACCCCGTGTGGCCAATCGGGGTGTCTGTACACCATATGAAAACTGTAATCCTCGCTGGTGAGGATTACAGTTTTCAAAGTGCAATTCTTATTCTGGCCACTAGATGGCAGGCCAGGATAAGAAATGAGCAATTCATGTCTTTCTGAGTCTATAAAACCCAGAATTGCTCATAAAGAAAAAAAAAAAAAAGCCACAATATATAAGCCCATATTTGAGCTTTCTAATAGTAAAAAAAAATTAAAAAAAAAAAGTTAAAAAATATATAAAAAATAAAAAAGATGTAAAAGTTCAAATCACCCCCCTTTCCGTATAAGTAAAAAATAAATACCTAAATAACAATAAATATAGACATCATGGGTATCATCGTGACCGAAAACGCCCGTACTTTTAAAATATAAAAAAAAATTCCAATACAGCGAATTGTGTGGCGGAAAAAAGCGTCCAAATGGCGATTTGCCGTTTTTTGTCGCTTTTTTTTTCTAAAAAAAATTAAATAAAAAGTGATCAAAAAGTCATACACACCCCAGAATGGTATCAATAAAAACTTCAGATCGTCCCGCAAAAAATGAGCCCCCATACAGCTCTGTACACATAAATACCAAAAAGTTATAGGGGTCAAGATTTGACAAGGAAAAAAAAAAAAAAAAAAAGGGCAACTTTCTAATTATTTTATCACTATGAAAACGCAGGAAAAACTATACATATTAGGTATTGCCGGATTCGTACTGACCAGTAGAATGAAAGTAACGGATCAGTTTTAATGCACATCGAACGCTGTAAATAAGAAACCCGTAGAACTGTAGCGGAATAGCGTTTTCTTTGCAATTTCACCCGGTTTGGAATTTTTTTCCCGCTTCCCACTACACCGTATGCAATAATAAATGGTGGCGTTGGAAAGTACAACTTGTCCCGCAAAAAACAAGCCCTCATACAGCTATGTGAACAGAAAAATAAAAGAGTTATGGCTGTTTGAAGGCAGGGAGCGCAAAACGAAAATGCAGAACCGAAAAAAGCTCCGGGGGTGAAGGGGTTAAGCAGCAAATAGCGCGCTGGCTGACTCCACGTCAGCTGGAAGTGGGCAAGGTAGTGAGTGACAATGGGACAAATATAGTGGCAGCGCTGAACCTGGGTCAATTCTCGCATGCTCCCACATGTCCTAAATCTAGTGGTGCAAAGATTTCTAAAAACATTCACTGGCCTGCGCACAGTGCTGGCAAAGTCGCGGAAGCTTTGCACTCATTTCAGCCATTCATATGTATCTCGCTACGCTCTGGTGGAACTGCAGCATCAAAACGGTCTTCCGCCACACCGCTCAATAGGGGACGTGGCGACCCAGTGGAATTCCACTCTTCATATGTTGCAGCGACTCCTAGAGCAGCATAGAGCAGTGGACGATTTTGTCCAGCAGCAGCCAGAATCTTCCAGCATAGGGAGCAGGTGCGGCTTTGATTTCCGGCAGTGGAAGCTGGTCCGAGATACCTGCACTGTTCTAAGGCCCTTAGAAGAAGCCATCAAATTGGTCAACCGAGACAGCTGCGGTGTGAACGACATAATTTCAATAATATTTGTGCTGGAAAAGACACTCACGCTCATGCAGCAGGGGGCAATGGGGGAAGGAAATCCTGGCTATTTGTCTACCCGCCATGCTGTCACTGTAGGGGAGCCCCAACGCCAAAGTTCCCTTGTGGAGCAGGAGGAGGATGAGGATGATGAGCTTCGGTTAGAGGAGGGGGAAGAGGAGGAGAATTTTAATGAGGGTGATGATGACCAGGAGGAGGAGGAGACACAGCTGGAGGATGAGGATGATTTCAGGACTTTCAGGGACACAGCAGTTTCTCAGAGAGAGTCTGACAGGGAAAGAAGTGGCCTCTCAGGCACGCTGGGCAGGATGGCAAGTTGTATGCTCACATGCTTACGCACTGACAGGCATGTCCTAAACATAAGGCAGACTGACGAATACTGGCTGGCGATGCTTCTAGACCCGCGGTATCAATCCAACATGAGGGATTGTTTTCCTCCCCAGGAAAGGGAAGAGAAATTAGTATCATTGCGGGAGAAGCTATGTAGTAACCTGGCCCCAGCTTTCAGCCAGCCCCAGCCTGCTGCCAGCATGTCTGATAAGGAGGTCCGGCCGAGTAATCCAGCTTCTGCCACAACCAGCAGCAGCCAGTTAAGCCTAATTAGTATGATGCAGGAATTTTTCTCTGCAGGCGCCCAACAGCTGCAGCCAAGTGAGGAGGCCCAGATCATCCGCCTCAATGAGTAGGTTCAGGCGTACCTGCAGTCTGGCTCACAAAGCCTCTTCTCAGACCCCCTGGACTTCTGGGCAGGCAGATTACAACAGTGGCCGGAACTGTCCCACTATGCACTAGGGCTTCTTTCCTGCCCAGCCTCAAGTGTCATGTCAGAGAGGGTTTTTAGTGCCGCTGGGGGGGGGGGTGACACCCAAAAGGTCAAATCTGTCACTGAGCAGTGTTCAAAAAATGCCTTTATAAAATGAATAAAGGCTGCATTACATCCAAATTGCCTACTCCTACAATAGTCTGAGTGTCTTCCCACTGTTGCTGTCAGCCAGGCCATAATTTTACAGCCAAATGTCTTGTGTCATGTCATGGGCTGTGCGAACCCGAAGTCTCCAAAACCCTATTTCAAAACCAAACACTGTTGTCTACCTCCGCTTCCATTTTCTACGCTTAGTAGGAGAGTAGCTGTTGTTAGTGAACGTTACTAATAGTTCTAGTTAGTATTGTTAAGTTTGTTTTGGAGCCTCAGCCTTTAGTCCCCCCTCCAAAAAAAAAAAAAAAAAAAAAAAAAAAAAATATATATATATATATATATATATATATATATATGTGTGTATGTTTTACACTGCCTCTGCCTCACGTACAAGTTATATTAGCGGACATTGTTATACACCACTGCAGTCTGTTGTATTTATTTTACCTATCACTCTATGCTGATATACCCCGTCCCCTACTACTACTGGCCGGGGCAGCCATAAAAAGCTCATATATCATTTTCACTGCCTATGATAAGGTAGAAACAAACAAGCCAAGCCTTTTTTATTTTTCTGTCTGTCAATTGTAATTAGTGAACAGGAGTGTGTGTAATGTAGCAATACTTCGGCCGGCAGACACCACTGTGTTCATTAATATGGGAAAATGGCCATGGGAAAAAAACTCTGTCTTCTTCACACTATGTCAGGATCAGGAAGGTGTTAAAGGTTTAACAAAACACTCAAAACACAGGTTTTTCAAGAATATTTTAGTAATAAATAAAAACTTATATTTAACAAATAAATAATATAATAAACAAAAGAAAGGAACAAAAGCATAAGATTACGCCGGCCTTTGCCGATGTCGGGCCATCATGTCCTGCATCTCTTGCAGCTTGTAATCCAGCCTCCAGTTCGAAGTCAGTGGGGATGTCTGTAGGGGTAGAAACAGTTATGTACTTAGTTTGTATGATCGAGTTACAGTGGTTGTCCCACAAAAAAATCTAAACTTTAATGTACTGGAGCGACTTATTCTGTGACATGTATTCTGTACTGACTGAGCCTTTTGTAGTACTTACTGGACACCCATACGTCGTGGTCTTCCCATGGTCCAGGGGAAAACTGCTCCCTGTCGGTTGGAGCTACCAAAGATAAAACATACATTTAGGTCATAATTTGAAGACAGTTACATGTTGTATTTTGGCTCCGGCTGCCTCTCAGCAGGGGTTAACGTGCCGCTCTGGGCATTTGAATTTCAGATCGGACCATTTCCGCTGGATCTGGCCCGGGGTCCGCGCGGTGTGGAAACGATGGTGCAGGCCTTGGATCACCTGCTGGATCACCTCCTTATGCTGGTTTGGATGGCGGTATGTGCCATCGTAATCCTCGCTGTCCATCAGCTGGATCAGGAATTTCAGCTCTTCAGAGCTAAATGATGAGGATTGCCTGGATGCCATTTTCGAATATTTGCTCTGCCTCTGAGGAGTGCACGCCGCGGCCTCTCGTCGTGCATGCCTGCGTATTACGTAATCACGTAGACAATAGTACGCTGAGTATTCGTACGCTATTTGTACGCTCATGCGTACGTCTTCTAAGAAGTTGCGTACATTTTTTAAATGAACGATCGTTATTAGTGCGCGAATGTTCGCTAATAGCTCATAATAACGTATATTTTGTACGCAAATACAACGAATCTATTCGTCGAATATACGAATCTTAGGAAAAGTTCGGCGAATAATTTTGATGTGCAATGATTTGCTCATCTCTAGTGGCAATACCAGTCACTGGTAAAGATGCTGGGTGGTAGAAGGAGCAGCTGGTAGATGCGTGGCATCAGGCGGGTGGCAGCATCATAAGAGTGGCTGAGGCAGGTAGCCTGAAGAATACAGTCTCATTTGTCAAGGTTTGGGTGACGCATCATGGCTGATCTAATCTGATGCATCAGGCGTTGGTAGGTGGAAATCCTGGCTGATCCACGCCTGATTCATCTTGACAAAGGTGAGTCTTTCCACATTTTGGAAGGACAGGCGAGTTCTCCTTGGGGTAATTATGGCCCCCACCGCACTGAACACCCGCTCTGATGCCACACTACTAGCCGGGCAGGACAGATTCTTCAGTGCAAACTCGGCCAGTTGCAGCCACAAATCCAGTTTCGCTGCCCAGTAGTCCAGAGGATCTTCAATGTGGGATGGCAGGGTGCTGTCCAAGTAGGCCACCACCTGCTGGTTCAGGGTCTGCTCCTGGTCTACCTGCTGCTGCTGGTGAGTACTTTCCGCACTTGGCGAGTGAAGAAAGCTGCTTATCAGTGACTCCAGACTCAAGTTGCTGCTGATGGAGCTGGTACTGCTCCTACCCCCCCACAGCAGCCGTGGCAGTGGTACTTGAGTGCTGAGGGACCCCCCGGTCAGACCTGCGAGAGGATGGACGATGACGCAGATAGGCAGCAGCCAACTGACTACATAGGATGTCTCTATAGTACTTCAGTTTGTCCTCCCTCTCAGCAGGTGAAAAAAAAGGCCCCCATTTTAGACCGGTAGCGAGTGTCCAAGAGGGTGGAGAGCCAGAAGTCATCCCTCTGCTGTATGGTGAATATTCAGCTCTCACTACGTAAGCAAATGAGCATGCATCGGGCCATTTGCGCAAGTGACTCGGAGGGACTCCCTGTCTCCAACTCCACTGTATACTGCCATGGTGTCTCTGGGTCATTTGTCTCATCTTCCGCATCTCCATCTACCTCCTCTGGCTGCTCCTGCTCCTCTTCTGTCACCTGGGTAGAAAAACCACTAAATGCTTGTGCTCCAATGCCCTCCTCCTCCTCCTCCAGTTCAGCCTCCACCAGACTCCTGTGGCCGTGAGATGCAGTCTCCACGTCTCCAGTCCCCTGACCAGAAAAATTTTGCAGCATCTGTTCCAGGACATGAAGCAGTGTAATGACATTGTTCATACCGTAGTCCTGGCGACTGACAAATAACGTGGCCTCCTCAAAGGGCCTGAGCAAGCGGCAGGTGTTACATATGAGCTGCCACTGGCTGACATCAAAATTACACAGGGGAGTACTCCTGTCCGCTTGGATCATTAAGAAATCGTTTATGGCCTTTCTCTGTTCGTACAGTCGGTCCAACATATGGAGGGTAGAATTCCAACGGGCGGAAACGTCACATATCAGCCAATGTTGGGGGACGCCATTCTGCCGCTGCAGCTCAAGGAGGGTGTGCTTGGCGGTGTAGGAATGGCTGAAGTGCATGCAAAGTTTCCTGGCCATTTTTAGAATGTTTTGCAGTTGGGTATACACTTGAGGAACCGTTTGACAACCAGATTAAATACGTGCGCCATGCAGGGCGCATGGCTCAGCCCTCCTTGGCGCAGCATGTACACCATGTTCTTTCCATTATCTGTCACCATGGTTCCGATTTTTAGTTGTCGCGGAGAAAGCCAGCAATCGATTTCTTCTTTCATGACGCGGAGCATTTCCTCCCCTGTGTGACTTTGTTCGCCCAAGCAAACCAGGCGTAGAACTGCGTGACACCGTCGTGCCCTGCACATGTGGTACGCTGGGGGAGCACTATGACTTGGCCCTGCAGTGGAGGCTGAGGTGGTGGAGAAGGAGCCAGACATTAGCGCAGGATCAGCAGTTTGACAAAGAGGAGAAGAAAGTGGCATCACCTGTTCAAGTCGCTCGTGTGGCTGGGAAGGAAGCACATTGACCCAGTGGGCCGTAAAGGACATGTACTGGCCTTGACCATAGTTACAACTCCACACATCGGCGCTGCTGTGCACTTTGGCAGACACCGACAGGCTCAAGGACTGGGCCACTTTCTCTTCTACATATTTGTGCAGGGCTGGGACTGACTTTTTGGCAAAGAAATGACGGCTTGGGACTCTCCACCTCGGCTCGGCACAAGCCATCAGTTCTCTGAACGGTGCAGAGTCCACCAGTTGAAAAGGGAGGGACTGCAGCACGAGCAACTTGGACAGGAGCACGGTCAGCTTCTGCGCTGTAGGATGGCTGGACGCATACTGCTGTCTCTTTGCAATCACCTTGGTTAACGACTGCTGCCGTAATGAGTGGCGAGGAATAAGAGGAGGAGGAGCAGGAGCATCTGGAGCGGTAGATAATGTCAGACAGCTCCCTTCGGCAGACGTGCTGGAGCATTGACTGTCTGAAATGGGATGCGTGCCACTGGGTGATTAAGCTGTTGCTGCTGCCGACTGGACCACCACATCTGAGCCACGGTTCTCCCAGGCCACTTTTTGGTGACGCTGCATATGTTGGAGCAGGGCCGTGGTGCCAACATTAGCAACCTGGCCACGCTTCACTTTCTGACCACAGATTCTACATATAGCCATGTTCACCTCCTCAGACGTCTTAACAAAAACTTCCACACCGCAGAGTAAGCGATTTTACCACCAACACTCCTCACTGACTGAGTGGTACCTCCGCTGCCTGGCTGAGCCCCTGCACCACTCTTTTCATGGCCGGAAAGCACCTGCGAAGAGTGCGGTCTACCGTGTGCCCGTTTGGCTCCTGACCTCGCACTGCTGCCACTCAGCTGACTAACGGCCACAATACCGACTTGCTGCCTGCACCGCTGCCTGACACGCAAGCTATCAGTCTCATCTGCAGATGGATGATGATAATGATGATTATGAAGCCCTTGCTTCACCCGGCTCCCAAGTGCGATCGGCTACATCATCATCAACTACAGTTTGCACGTCGCTAATGTCCTCCTCAACTGTCTCGGTGTACAAAGCCTGAAAGCTCTCAACATCACCTCCCACTACACTCTCCTCATCAGTACTTGATCGCCTACTGGAAGGAGCAGATTTCTGCCCCACCTCTTGGCTTCCCAGTAGCTGCTGACCGTCCTCAAGTAGTTCATCCTCGCTGTATAGTGGCGCAGAGCCCATTGCATATAGTACTTCTCTTGCTGAGGGGACTGAAAAGGACAGAGGCAGGTTGAGGACAGGTGAGGGCACTGGAGCTGCTCCTGGCCCATGCCAACTAAGGGTTGTGTCTGACGAACCCACCGACTCTTGGCTGGGGGGTTCAGATGTCATCTGGGAAAGTGATGACCGAGTCAACCATTCAAGAACATCTGGGTTGGTGGTCAACACACGACCACTAGATGACACCGGTAGCTGCGGCCATGCCGAGAGACCCCTAAAGCCACGTACCCTTCCTCTGCTGAGACCTGTGCCTGTTCCCAAAAAAATTATGCCACTGCCCCTCCCCTGTGATGGGCCTGTCACCCCTCTGTCTCACATCCTGTTTCATTAAAAAAAGTTTAAAATAAAATGAACAATCCCCCCAAAAATTATACTTTGCTCACCGCCTTGCACAACGGCTTAACTATTTCTTTCAGAAATATCGTCACCTACACAGTGTGTTAACAATGGGTTACTGAACTGCAGTACAATGGGTTATTGCACAGCACTATACACTTTGTTTATATAGAGACTGACGCTGCAACTATCTATTTAAAAGGAACGAGCCCAGAACCACGTCTTTACTCTTTTTTGGTCAATTCAACTTCACTGACTACGTCAGCACAATATCACGCTTTTCTGTTTGGATGGTGAATAACGCCGCAAATAGTAATTTAAAAAAACAACCCCACAAACACGGATTCACTGGTTTTTTGGCAAGTCAAATTCACTGACTACATTAGCACAATATCACATTTTTCTGTTTGGATGGCGAATAATGCCGCAAATAGTTATTTAAAAGAACAACCCCACAAACACGGATTCACAGTTTTTTTGGCAAGTCAACTTCACTGACTACATTAGCACATTATCACGCTTTTCTGTTTGGATGGCGAATAACGCCACAAATAGTTATTTAAAACTAACAACCCCACAAACACGGATTCACTGGTTTTTTAGCAAGTCAACTTCACTGACTACGTTAGCACATTATCATGCTTTTCTGTTTGGATGGCGAATAACGCCGCAAATAGTTATTTAAAACTAACAACCCCACAAACACGAATTCACTGGTTCTTTGGCAAGTCAACTTCACTGACTACGTTAGCACAATATCACGTTTTTCTGTTTGGATGGCGAATAGAGCCGCAAATATTTATTTCAAACGAAGAACCCCACAAGCACGAATTCACAGTTATTTTGGCAAATCAACTTCACTGACTACGTTAGCACAATATCACGCTTTTCTGTTTGGATGGTGAATAACGCCGCAAGTAGTTATTTAAAAGAACAACCCTACAAACACGGATTCACTTTTTGGCAATTCAACTGCACTGAAGAATTTAGCACTATATGGCGCTTGTCTATTTGTATGGCGAATAACGCCGCAACTATTTCTTTTTACATTTACAAGCTGCCAATCACGGATTATATATGTTTTTCCCCAAACACATCCCAAAAGATAATTTTTTTTTCATTTTTTTTTCTAATGTACCTCAAACAAGGCTTTGACCCTCTTACTGCACTGCAAAAAGTGAGAGTAGTGGTGCTTCTTTGAATAAAGCACCCCAAATCAGCCTTTAGAACAGAGTGCAGTGATGTATAACAGGCTAACCCCAATGCCCACTCACTGTTGCTCAGTGTATCAGAATAGCGATTTCACTACCTGATTTTCTGTCTAGAAATCGTCCCTCTCCTATCCCTGCAATTCAGATTATCTATCCCTGATCTGCTCATTTCTTTTCTTTAGTTTTTCTTTCACTTGCCCTATCTCTCCTGACGTCTGTCTCTGGTCTAACATCAATAGCAAATGGCGCATTCCAGCGCTGCAGAGCTATTTATAGGGCTAGGACATCGCAGGACCTGGCTGGCTGTTAATTGGCTACATGTCTGCATGTGATCGCATTGTGGGCGTTTTCTTCTTTGTCCCAGAAATCTTTCCCCCATGTCATGCCATGTGCTTGCGGCCATTTTAGGAAAAAAAAAAAAAAAGATTTGTTACTACAAATCGCCATGAAATTCGCTTTCGTTGCAAATCGAATTTTCCATGAAATTCGTAACGAATTCCACTTCGTCAGCTTTGATTCGCTGATCTCTACCCATGATCATTGGGAAAAGAAATTGTTCAGCTATGAGCTCCCATAATATTTCTACTGGAAATGGTTTTATTTCCAATTGTTGATTCCAATACACTTCAAATAGAAGAAATTAGTGGTTACTGCCACCTCTTTTTTCATTGGTTCTTCTAAAGCAGCTAGTACACAAATTACCCAGCAAATTAATGTTGACTACGGTTGAGAACAGAAAAGAGATATGTCAGCATCACTTAGCTTCCATTTGGTTTTAACTTTTTCTAAATCAACACTTAAGTTTGCCCTGAGATAATAAGAATAATTTCAGCTTTTAATGAGTTGAAACATATCAAGGTTGAATATAGAATACTTATACATGCAGTCAATAGCACATGCAGCATTGAACAGGGGAGATCAATACAATTAATGTATATTAAAATATACTATAGTGTATAGTGAGAAATGTCTATGATATACATGTATACCATATGCTGTAAACGGCAAGTCAATCATTTTTACTTAGAAATAAACTGAAGTGTAAAAATGTATTGCAAAATGCTATTGTTCTTCATGCTTCAAATCCTGGGCAACCATTGCCAATAAGTAGAGCTTCATAGTAGATCAGTGAATCACATTGAAATGATACTGGAAATAAAAAAAAAAAAAAAAGCAATATAGATTTGGTTAAACAACTATAAAACATTTTGGGGGTCATTCATCATGCTGAAATATACCTAAATTAGGCATCTCTCATGTGCAGATTGAGATGAAATGCAATGCCCGATCTTAAAAAGTGGGAGCTGCATTGGCAGGGAAGGGGATGGGCCGTTAGGTCCCTCTCATTCACCTTTTTCTACGCATGTTTTAGGCGTAGAAAAAGATCTAAATATAAGACAGCTAGGAAGCTGTCTTACATTTAGAAACGGCACCGGATACGCTGAAGTTATGAAGAGGCCGGTGCCTGTTCATAACTTCGGCAGTCTACCACCAGTGATGAGTCTTTTATTAAGACCGGCATCTTGTTTTTTAGCCAATTAAAGTGATTTTTTTTTAGTTGTGATCGACAGACTGTATTACACACATAGCATTTCTATTAAACATATCAAAAGCTGTATTTGTTGAATATGTATGTAACTATTGAATTTAATATTGCATTTTCTTTACTCTTCTATTTCTGCAGAAAAATAGGGTATTCATGGAATATCCTATTGTATTAGAAATGCATAGTTTTGCTGATAACAACATGGTCTCGATGTTTTCTTACAAAGCTACCTAAAAACATCCGAGAAGGCACATTAGAGAATAGTTTGATAAGGCTGATTGAATTGAATCCTTGGGTCCTGATTTACTGCTGTATGAGACATTAGTAGCAAATGCTTTTTCCCTTAACAACCTCTAGTTTCTCTTTTAAGTGTAGATTAGGTTCATAAATCTTCCATGTTTTGGAGATTTTAAAAAGCACTGGTGCCCTTGGGTCAAGTATTTCTTTTCTTGTACTGGCTCCATATATGAAAGTAAGGAGAAACCCATTGCGTTAGTATAAATAGCATTTGATTTCTCTATCTAGAATAGCAATCTGAGGAAAAACAAGATTAATCATTGTAGCACATATTTATTGTACATTATATATATATATATATATATATATATATATATATATATACACAGAGATAGAGAGAGAGTGAAATCCATCCTAAAATCACTGGATAGGGATGGTCAAAAAGTACATTTTTATTGCTAATGATCACATGTCACATGGATAGAAGCACTATATTTCAAGTATATGGACACCTGTCCATCTGAATTACAGTGTATGAGCTTATTGGATGTTCTATTCCAAACCCATGTTGTCAGGACCGGCAGTCATGGCACCCGTTCTGCTGGTCCTGTCTCTGACTCTGGTGGCGATGTGGTTGCCTGTGGCCAGGCTTCTTCCGCTATTTTGTCAGGCTCCTCCTCCAGCCGACGGTCTCTGGCTGTGGATGCGCGTCCCAGGCAGGGGACGCGCGCAACGATCATTAGTGCCAGGGACGTGGCTGGTGT
The DNA here is from genome assembly GCA_900303285.1 of Rhinella marina. Classification (NCBI taxonomy): domain Eukaryota; kingdom Metazoa; phylum Chordata; class Amphibia; order Anura; family Bufonidae; genus Rhinella; species Rhinella marina. Next base: position 38,488 of record ONZH01030916.1, on the reverse strand, counting down.
GCACACTCGCTCGCGGCCTGTTTCTGGTCGCCGGAAAACGCGAGCAATTTAGTCTGTTTATTTTCTGTTCATTTGGTATGTCATGAGTTAAGTTTTGTTCCATGCTTTCTCCTCCCAGTCAGCTGGTTGGGTGGGGTCTGCTAGGTATTTAAGGCCCTCAAATGTTTACCTTGCTGCCAGTGTTTGGAGTTTCCTTGCTACTACCAGGTTTGTCATTTGTGCTCTGCTATTTAGACTCTTGTTTGCTCTTTGACCCTCGGCGTGTTTTGTGACTACTCTTGGCTTACTGATTTTGTTCCTGATGTACTCTCCTGGTTTTGACGCGGCTATCTGACTTTCCATTTGTTCTTGTTTGTCTGTCTTGTTTGTTTTCCCTTCCCCTGCACTTTTGCTAGTGTATCTCGAGTCTTCTGGTTGTCGACTCAGGGGTTAGCCTGAGTAGGCAATAGGCAGGGAAAAGGGTTGGGATTTAGCTTAGGGATCACTTTCCCCTTGTCTGTGTATCCCAGCCCTGACAGAAACACTGGCCCAAAAGAGGCCTACAACCTGCATACGTCCAGCTACGTTCACTCCACCTACGTTAGCTGTGGTCGCGCAGGTCCAGGCCTTGACCAAGTTGGTTCAAGATCTGGCTATCCGCCCTCAGGTTCAGGAAGACATGTATGCTACGGCCCCGGTGCCACCTCCGGCCGTTCAGTCACCTGCACCTGAACCTAAGGTTCCCCTTCCCGACCTTTTTTCTGGCGATCGTAAGAAATTTTTTTCATTTCGGGAAGGGTGTAAACTTTATTTTTCTTTACGACCTTGGTCCTCTGGGACAGAAGCGCAAAAGGTGGGGCTGGTTATGTCTCTCCTGCGGGGTGACCCGCAAAATTGGGCGCTTTCCTTACCTCCTGATTCACCTCTGCGCTCTTCTCTGGACAGTTTTTTGTCTGCACTGGGTCAGATTTATGATGAACCAGACCAACCTGCGTTAGCGGTTTCCCACTTGTTATCCCTCCGTCAGGGTAGACAAATGGCGGAATAATATTGTGCTACGTTCAGACAGTACGTGACGGACTCGGGGTGGAACGATCAGGCCTTGAAAGACCTATTCATGATCGGCCTCTCAGACCAGGTAAAAGACTTATTATTAGCTCATGCAGAACCTAAAACTCTTGATGAAGCTATGACCCTCGCCATCCGGGCAGATCTACGCCTAAGGGCCAGACAACCACCTCGGGTGTCCCCCACTCCTCGGCCGACCCTCAGTACGGTCTCATCTCTACCTGGGCCTGAACCAATGGAGCTCGGCAGTATCACCCCAGAGCAGAGGAGGGAACATCGACGGAAGAATTGACTATGTTTCTACTGTGGGAGTTCCGAACATCAGCTAAATGCCTGTCCCAAGAAGTCACAGCAGGAAAACTTCCGCTCCTAGGCAGTCGTCGGGAGGGTCTTCTGCTCTCACAAACCTCAGGCCATGTGCATTTTTCTCTAAAAAATTCTCTTCATGTGAAAGAAATTATGATATTGGGAATCGCGAGCTCCTTGTCATCAAATGGGCTTTTGAAGTGTGGCGCCATTTCTTGGAGGGAGCTCTTCACCCAGTGACAGTGATCACAGACCATAAAAACCTAGTGTATCTTGATAGTGCAAAACGTCTCAATGCTCGTCAGGCCACATGGGCCTTGTTTTTCTCACGTTTTAATTTTGTTGTAACCTACCGTCCGGGTACAAAAAATGTAAAAGCTGATGCTTTATCCCAGAGTTTCGGTATTCCTGAGGGTTTGGAGTCTGAGTCTGGTAACATTTTACCTCCAGGTATTGTACTGGCAGCTGTCTCCTCTCACCTCTCTTCTCAAATTCTTGCTGAACAAAATTCTGCTCCTAAAGACCTTCCGGAAGGCAAATTGTTTGTTCCCATGTTTTGCCGTTTGAGAGTGTTAGAGGAGACACATTGTTCAGTGCTAGCAGGTCACCCAGGTGTTCGGGGAACATTAGATTTACTGAAACGAAATTATTGGTGGCCACGTATGCATACTAACGTTTATGCTTTTGTTCAGGCTTGTCAAGTCTGTGCACGGGGAAAGATCCCCAGGAGACGTCCTGAGGGACCTCTTCTCCCGCTCCCAGTGCCAGACAAACCCTGGTCTAACATTTCCATGGACTTTGTTACCAATTTGCCACCATCCCAGGGGTGCACTGTCATTTGGCTGGTGGTGGATCGGTTCTCTAAAATGGGTCATTTCATTCCGTTGAAAAAACTGCCATCTGCGGAAGAATTGGCTGATCTGTTTATCCAGCATGTGGTTCGTCTCCATGGTATTCCTGATGAGGTGGTATCCGACAGGGGGGTACAATTTGTGGCTAAGTTTTGGCGAGCTTTCTGTTCTAAATTAGAGGTTAAATTGTCCTTTTCTTCTGCCTTTCACCCTGAAACCAATGGGCAGACGGAGAGGATGAATCAGGAGCTGATCCAGTACCTTCGTCTTTTTATCTCTGACTGTCAGCATCAGTGGGCCTCATATCTTCCGCTAGCCGAATTTGCTATCAACAATCACACTAGTTCATCCACACTCACATCACCCTTTTACTGTAATTATGGTTTTCACCCCAGGTTTTCTTTCTCATCGTGTTCTGTTTCTGATACTCCTCGGGCAGAATCCATAACTAACCAACTGTGCACAGTGTGGTCACGAGTTCAGCAGAACTTGAAAAAATCACAAAGCCAAATGGTCCACCATTCCAGGAATAAACATACTGTCTCTGAAACTTTTGTTGTGGGTGATAAAGTCTTGTTGTCTACTAAAAACCTCAAATTGAAAGTTCCGTCTCGAAATTTGCTCCTAGGTTCATCGGTCCTTTTGTCATAACTCATGTGTTTAATCCTGTATCTTTCAAGGTTGCGTTGCCCCCTGAATGGCGGGTCCACAATACTTTTCATAAAAATCTGCTAAAGCGCTATGTTGACCCTGTTGTACCCCTCCCTGACCCTCCCTCTCCGTCTTTTGTGGATGGAGATCTTGAGTATGAGGTGGAGAGGGTTCTGGACTCTAGGTTGGTGAGGAATTCCCTTCAGTACCTCATCCATTGGAAGGGATTCGGTCCAGAAGATAGATCTTGGGTCCCTGCTAGGGATGTGCATGCACCCCGGTTAGTGAGGTTGTTTCACCAGAGTCATCCTTCTAAACCATCTCTGAGTTCTAAGGGTCCGGAGGCCCCTCCTGGAGGAGGATGTACTGTCAGGACCGGCAGTCATGGCACCCGTTCTGCTGGTCCTGTCTCTGACTCTGGTGGCGATGTGGTTGCCCGTGGCCAGGCTTCTTCCGCTATTTCATCAGGCTCCTCCTCCAGCCGACGGTCTCTGGCTGTGGATGCGCGTCCCAGGCAGGGGACGCGCGCGACGATCATTAGTGCCAGGGACGTGGCTGGTGTGCACACTCGCTCGCGGCCTGTTTCTGGTCGCCGGAAAACGCGAGCAATTTAGTCTGTTTATTTTCTGTTCATTTGGTATCTCATGAGTTAAGTTTTGTTCCTTGCTTTCTCCTCCCAGTCAGCTGGTTGGGTGGGGTCTGCTAGGTATTTAAGGCCCTCAAATGTTTACCTTGCTGCCAGTGTTTGGAGTTTCCTTGCTACTACCTGGTTTGTCATTTGTGCTCTGCTATTTAGACTCTTGTTTGTTCTTTGACCCTCGGTGTGTTTTGTGACTACTCTTGGCTTACTGATTTTGTTCCTGACGTACTCTCCTGGTTTTGACGCGGCTATCTGACTTTCCATTTGTTCTTGTTTGTCTGTCTTGTTTGTTTTCCCTTCCCCTGCACTTTTGCTAGTGTATCTCGAGTCTTCTGGTTGTCGACTCAAGGGTTAGCCTGAGTAGGCAATAGGCAGGGAAAAGGGTTGGGATTTAGCTTAGGGATCACTTTCCCCTTGTCTGTGTATCCCAGCCCTGACACATGTGTTATGTGTTGTTGAATACTTTTTGTGTTAATAAATACAAAAGTATTATCGGAGTGGTACTTTTATTGGCTAACCAGCAAAAATCATATTGCAAGCTTTTAGAGGATGGATGTTCCTTCAGGCAAATTACAAATGAAAGACTGAAAAACAGGCACAACATGTAGAGGATGTTACAACAAAACATGCACATGGGGAGATGCATAGTTAAGATAAGACAGAGTAATAAACAGTGTAAGTGGACAAGGTTAGCGGAGACTGTATGCAGTTTAGGCATTCTTTAAGTTGGCCATGGAGTATTGTAACATGGTAACATTGTTAATAAGGCTAAAAAACTTAGTCCTGCAAAGTTGATCCAAAGGAAGGCAAAAACAAACATGAAAAAAAAACTCATGAGGTACAAGCCAATTGTCCAAATTTTATGGGAAAATCCCTTCCCAACTTCAATCAGGCAATGAAAATAACTTCCTGGATCAACAACCCTTTTCCAGAATTCTAGAAGCTATCACCTGTAATATTTTTACACTCCAAAAATGCTTCTCGGGCCCTCTTGAACTCTATCAGTGAGTTCACCATCACTACCTCTTCTGGAAGAGTTCCATAGTGTTACTGCTCTTACAGTAAAGACTTTATTTCACAAAATGGACTTAGATACAAATTTCAGGGAAAATTTGATTTGCCACAAAGCCGAATCTCCTCGTGCTCCATGGTAACAAATTAATTTTCCCTAAAATGGCGGCATATTTGTGCACGGTGACATATGACGTCACCACAATGCCGATTGTGATGATGTCATGATGCACTGTTCGAGATTTTGCGCTGGATCTTCAATCAAGATGGCCACAGCGGACTCTTTGTGAGCAAATGAATAAGGTGAGATTTTTTTAAATTTTTTTAAACAGATGAACTAATAACAACCCTCAGTGGTCATTTCAGATGCTCCGATCAGCGATGAACGCTAAACTGTGTAAAGTAATTAACACGGAAGAGGACAGTACACTGCTACATATGGATCTTGATAGATTGGAGGCTTGGGCAGAGACGTGGCTGAAGAGGTTTACCACTGACAAATGTAAGGTCATGCATATTGGAAGGAATAATGCAAGTCACCAGTACATACTAAATGATAAAACACTGGGTAAGGGTACTTTCACACTAGCATTTACAAATTCCGGTATTGAGCTCCGTCATAGGGGCTCAATACCGGAATAAAACGCTTCAGTTTTGTCCCCATTCATTGTCAATGGGGACAAAACTGAACTGGAGAGAACGGAATGCTCCTAAATGCTCCTATTCAGTCTCCAGACCGGAGAGCAAACCGCAACATGCTGCGGTTTGCTATCTGGTCTGGGCATCCGCACCAAGGCGGATCTGGAATGACCCCCAATGCAAGTCAATGGGGACGGATCAGTGTGACACAATAGTAAACGGATCCGTCCTTCATTGACTTTCAATGGAGTTCATGATGGATCCGATACCTTGCACTTTTCGCACAGCTCCCGCTGTGGGGAATCTTACCTTCCCTTCCATTGTGCGCACCGTCCTCCTCCTCCTGTGGTGTTCGGAGCTGCTGGGACAGGTAAGAGACAGTGTCTGACACGTGTGGGGCCGGAGCGCGGTTCCGGCCCCACACGTGCACCTGTGGCAGAACGGATTTGGCGGGACCCTTCACCAGCCGGATCCGTGCTGCCGCTAGTGTGAAAGTAGCCTTACACTGACATGGAAAAGGACTTAAGAATTTTATTGGACAGCAAACTAAGCTGCAGAAACCAGTGTCAGACAGCTGCTGCCAAGGCCAATAAGGTTATGGGGTGCATTAAAAGAGGCATAGATGCCCGTGATGAGAACATAGTCCTGCCACTTTAAAAATCACTAGTCAGACCACACATGGGGCATTGTGTACATTTCTGGGCCTCTGTGAACAAGACAGACATGGAAAAGAGGGAGACTACAGTACCCAGGAAATTGTCACAATTATCATTATTTAGCTTACAAAAAAAGATGACTAAGGGGAGATCTCATAACTATGTATGAATATATCAGAGGGCAGTACAGAGATCTCTCCCATCATCTATTTATCCCCAGGACTGTGATGAGGGGACATCTTCTGCGTCTGAAGGAAAGACAGTTTCTACACAAACATAGAAAAAGATTCTTTCTTACGAGTAGTTTGACTATAGAACTCTCTGCCAGAAGAGATGGTGATGGTGAACTCACTAACTCACTCACTAACTTTCTGGAGTATAACAACATTTTTCCCCTAAAATGAGGAACATTATTTTTCTTGGCTTCCTCTGGATCAACTTGTAGGAAAACAGGCTGAACTGGATGGACATATGTCTTTTTTCAATGTTATAAAATATGGGGCACATTTATTAAGACCAGTGTTTTAGACGCTGGCCGATAACTTTGGCTCATCCAGCGCCATTTTTAAATGTAAGCCAGCTGCCATAACATATTTGCCTAAGTTAGGTCTATTTCAGATTAGTAAATGACCATCTATGTGTGAGGAGTAGGTCAGGGGGACACAAATGACACAGACAAAGTGAGGCCCTGACATTCCTCCCAAACCACTGTCCCTGCCTTTTGGGGGAACCCGGCTCCTTAACAGGCCGGCCCCAACCGAAGACTGTAATTACACTGAAGAAAGTGGAACACGAGACAAACAACAAAACAAAACACAAGCAGGAACAACGCTAAACAGGTCAGGAACTGAAGGGGTAAAAGGTAAAGGAACCAAGCAAGGAATAAACAGAGGATAACACAAAAGGTAGGTAACAGTAACAGAAACCAGGGAAAAGGGTACAGAGTCACAGGAATACCGGATAAACACAGAGTAGCTAGCTTAGGCACAAGGCTCTATAGCAGGCACAGATGAATAGCGAGTGTGAAACTAAGTAGTGGCTAGAGTCCCAGCCCCAAGGCATGATAGGAGCAGTGATCCCAGCCACACCCTTGAATGGACCAAAATTACTGGCAGGGATACCTGCCAGTAAAACTAGCAAAACTAGCCAAACCTTTAACCCTATAGGAACCTAAGTGTTACAAGAGGATTTTCTGGCTTGCACTCGGGATGAGCGCCGCATAGCGTCAGGACACGGGAACGCCCGCACCCACCCAACATCCGCTGGAGGGCCGCAGCGCCCCCGAATCCTGACACTGTGTTACTATATATCATAAAGTCCTTAAAGGGAATCTGTCACCAGGATAATCGCTATTGAAATAAAGCCATGGCTTAATAGCACTTAGTACCTTTTTTCCAGATGTGCCTTTGTTTCAGCAATAAATGTTTTCTATCTTCTGAAAATCTGGTTTATTTGTTATGCAATTGAGCCATTAAGATGCCCAGAGGGGAGTGATGCTTGCAGGAAGGAGCACAGGCACGCCTTGTACATCATATTCAAGTCATAACTCTGCCCCCTTTTTCCTGCTCCCAGCATGACGGCGGGCTTGGGCACTAGCAGGAGGCGTGCCTGGACTCCTTCCTGCAAGAATCACGCCCCTCTGGGCACCTTAATGGCTCATTTGCATACCAAATAAACTTGATTTTCAGAATATAGAAAACATTTATTGCTGAAACAAAGGCACATCTGGAAATAAGGTACTAAGTGCTATTAGGCCATGGCTTTACTTCAATAGCGATTATCCTGGTGACAGATTTCCTTTAAAAATCACAAATAAGGGTCTGTATATTACAATACTTTATTCTTTTAGAATCCAGGGGTGTATGCCATCTGGAACTGGTGATTTGTCTATTTGAATCATTTTTAAGATACCCCTGTACTTCTTCCTGTGTCAGACAGGCAACATTTAATGGGGAGTTTACACATTGTATTTCATCTGACATTTCATTTTCCTCAGTGAATACAGTGAAGAAAAAATTTGCTGTCTCCTCATTGTTTTCTATAACTCCTCCCTCTCCATTCCTTAGTGAGCCAATAACCTTAAACTTTTTAACATTTATATAACACTAGTAGAAGGACCCGGCTTCGTCTGGGTATATTTAATCTATCTCATTTAATTAACTCGTTTGTGTGTGTTGTTAAAAGATATATCAACAGTGACCTCTACAGCATCCCGCCTCCTTAACAGTGATCTCCACAGCCCCCCACCCCTTAACACTGACCCCCCTACAGTGCCCGTCTCCTTAAAATGAGACCTCCACCGCAGCCCACCCCCTTAACTTTGACCTTCACAGCAACCTGCCCCTTTAACAGTCAGTTCTATAGCACCTCACCTCTTGACAGTGACCTCCACAGGAGCCCGCCCCTTAACAGTGACCTCTTAACAGTGATCTCTACAGCACCCACCCCTTAACACTGACCATAGGTTACAGTCCCCTTAACTTACCTCCACCATTCCTGACTGCCTTCACAGAGACCTCCACAGCAACTGCCCCTTTAACAGTAACCTCACAGTATACCACTCCCTTAACAGTGACCTCACAGTACCCCACTGCCTTAACAGTGACCTAACAGTACCCTGCTACTTCTTTAATAGTGGCCTCCACTGTCCCCTCCTCCCTTAACAGTGATCTCCACAGTGCCTGCCCCTTTAACAGTGACCTCCACAGCAGCCTGCCCCCTTAACAGTAACATCCACAGTGCCCTCCCCTTTAACTGTGACCTTCACATCAGCCTGCCCCTAGGGTGGCCAGAGGTCTGGTTTTAGGCCAGACAGACCAGCTTTCAGACTCCCTATCCTCTGTCTTGCACAGGGACTGGATGGACACAGGGATGTCCTTTTGAAGAGGTCTGAGCATGAGCTGCAAGGAGAGAGCCACCCTCCCTCCCACCCCTGCAGCTGACAGAAGTTGATTTTTACCTCAATTTTTTCAATCCACGTCAGCTGCGGAGTGGGAGGGTCGTGGCCTGAATGGGTAGGGGTGTGACTTAGAGGGCCTGGGGACAGGGTTTGTAAGTCCTTCTTTTGAGGATGGCCTGAACTACAGGTCGATACCATGGTAATTTATGAGGAAACACAGTGGGTAGCAGTGGAAGAAAACATCTTTTATTACTACTGTACGTTATATTTATGGTAATCGTAATACCCCTTTGACAGTGTCATCCACAGTGCCCTACCCCTTTAAAGCTGATCTACAGCAGTGAATAAAATGTCTGGGTTGTTATGGAAACCTGTTGTAAAACTGTGTGTATGTGGAGAGTAAGGGTCTGCAAGCTTCTATTGGCTGATAAGGGTCATGTGACCAGGCTTCTATTGGCTAATGCATTTTTGGGAATATCTCAGGAATGGTATATCCTAGAGAGCTGAGACCCAGTCTAAAATCTTCCCAGACACCGGATGTACCTGTGTGCCAAATTTCATGATTGTAAATGCAACGATGCGGATTCCTTTAGCAGACATACACAGTCAGATACATACACACATACACTCAGCTTTGTATATTAGATTTTAGAGCTCTTTGGAAATGACCCTCTGTGTTTCAAGCTTGGCTGTCTTTATCTATCTTTTACATATTTGATTGTTCTCCTTTTAGTTTTTTAACACTCTTTTGCTACATTCCTGCTTTAGTAACTTAAATGCTTTCTTTTTGTGATTTATTGTCACTTTACATTTCTATTCATCCACACTATTTTTTTGTCCCTGGCCCTTTTATTACTATAAGGAAGGGATCAGCAACCTCCGGCACTCCAGGTGTTGTGAAACTACATTTCTCATCATGCACACTTGCTTGGCTTTTCTCCAAACTCCCACCAAAGTGAAAGGAGCATGCTGTAGTTTCACAACAGCTTGAGTGCCAAAGGATGCTGATCCCTTCTATAACGTATATATAGCTCACAATGGGGGTTTGGGATGCCTTTAATTTTTGAGGCCATTGTCCCATTTAGTGAGGCTAATGGACTCTCTAAACTGATCAAATTTAGCTTTTTGGAATTTCAGCCCTTTGAATGATAATTGGAAGTTTATTATATTATGGTCACTGTTTCCCAGGTGTCCCTCAACCTGCACATCTGTTGTTCTGTCAGTTCTATTGGTTAATACTAAGTCCAGTATGGCTGTCCCTCTAGTTGGGTCATGTATCGGTTGGGAAAGGTAATTGTGTTTAGTAGAGATGAGCGAATCTATTCGCCGCTTCGTAGATTCGTTACGAATCTTCGTTATTTCCTACTCTGAAGCGAATCAAAATGTTTTCAGATTCACTTCATACAAATCTTAAATGTTCTTAAACCTTTGTGCACTAATGTTACGTATGTGTCTGATGATTTGTACGCTAATGCTACGCATCTGATTATTTGTACGCTACTGCGTACGAATTAAATTAAGTAGCGTACTTTTCCTCTATGTTCGTTATTTGTGCAGAAATGTTCGCTGTGAGAGCGGCAAAAAGCCTGGGAAGAACCCGGTCACCTGACCTAGGGGGAAGGGCTTGCTCTGATTGGCCCAAAAGCTTAGTAAACCAGTTACATCACTTGTGCTGCGCCTGCTGAGACGAGCAGGAGCTTGTGAAAGACAGAGAACTGTGTTCTGTAAATTCTGTTGTTGTTCTGGGCACCCACATTACAGATATCAGGGCTAGTGCAGGGCTAGTAATATTAATCATATTTAGTAATATTAATCAGGCAGGGAGAGTGAAGGAGGAGACAGGGAGAGAGACAAAGACCTGATTGCCTGCTGCCACAATCAAGTGAAAATGTCTGGCATGGAAAAGCAGAAGGGTTCCATGTCCAGCCAGACCTTGAGCAAAAAAAAAAAGGTGGCACAGGCCAGCAGTGGCAAAGGACATGTAGGCGCAGCTGCTAGCAGTAGAATTCGTAGTAGTTGGCCACTGTTCCACTAGGCTAACCCACCAAGGCGGAAAATTTTTGTAGAAGAGAAAATGAATGAGGTAGTGGAGTGGATGGCTCACTCATGTCACTCACAGCATGATGACGTGCTTTCTTCTGCTGACTTCATGTAGCCAGTGGTCAGACTAAGAGCATTCCTCCTGCTCCACCATTCAGCTCCAGCGAAGCCCATCATTCTCTGTCTCCTCTTTGCCTTCAGTGCCCCCTCCTACTGGTGTGCCTTCTGTGTTTTATCAAATAAAAGGCCACCGAACCCCACCGCACAATCCGGCAGATATTGAGGAAAGCCTCCCTGAGGATTTTTTAGAGAGCAGTCAGTGTTTGGTCTACCAGGAAGCAGAGGTTGGTGGGGGACAGCAGATATTGCAGTCAGACAAAAGTGGTGCGGAGTCTGATGGTGATGACTGTGTGTTAGACAGGAGGACCTGGGAGCCGGATCGGGGTGGTGAGGAGGATTTGATCTTGTAGGAGGGTGGTGGTAGTGGCATCAACAGAGGGCAGAGGCGATGGAGGGCCAAGGCCTGCTTTGGGAACTAGTGAGAAACCAAATAGGGTGAGGCCGGCATCAGGGTCCAAGCGTGCAAGTGCTATGCCAAGCTTGGCCACCTCTGGAGGCCGAACGTCAGGTGTGTGGAAGTATTTCACCACTCTGCCGGAGGACATCAGCATGGCTTGTGCAATTTCTGCAAGCAGAAATTGAGTCTTGGGAAAGCCTCAAATTTAGTGACCACTGCTCTGTGGAATGATCTGAAGCTGTGTCATGCCATTCATTTGTCTAACCAAGGTGGATTACAGCAGCATCTTGATTCTGAAGAGCTGGCTATTTTTCCAGGGGTCCCTTGCCTCAGGCAGCCCGCATCCAGGGGTATAACTTAGCCAACATCCAGGGCGTTACTAGCACATACATCTTCTCGTTGTCAACCGTGTGCGTTTCTCCACCTCCTCCTACTCGTCAGCCATCCATCGTCGAGTGCGTGGCCAGGAAGCAACTATACGCAACAAGCAATCCCACAGTGTGCAAACTTAATTCCCACCTGACCAAGTTGCTGGCTGTGCAGTCTCTGCCGTACAATTTAGTTGATTGTACTGCTTTTAGGGAGCTGATGGCTTGCACTCAGCCGCACTGGCAGATCACTAGCCGGCATTACTTTTCTAATAAAGCCATCCCCACCCTTTACTCGCACGTGGCGGACAACATAGGATGCTTCCTACAGCTGTCCCTCTGCAGCACCGAGCATGCCACGGTCGACATCTGGAGCAGTGTGTATGGCCAGGGGCAACAGATGTCCTTTATGGCCCACTGGCTGAATGTTTTTAGCGGCAGCGAGGCAGCACCCCAGCAACAGGGCCAATTGCTTTTGGCACCTCCATGCAGTTTCCAGCTAGGATTGCAGACCACCACACAGTTATCCGCTCCCACCTCCACGGGTAGTCCGCCTGCAGGAGCATCAGGGCACAGAGTTGCACCCCTCCTTCCAATCACATGTGCCAGGTTAAATGCTGCCACGCTGTGTTAGACTTGATCTGTCTTGGCAAAAGCCAGACAGGCCAGCGCTTGCTGCATCACATCAAGCAGCACAAATGGGCAAGGTCATGAGTGACAATGGGACAAATATAGTGATAGTGGCAGTGCTGAACCTGGGGCAGTTCATTCATGCACATGTACTAAATCTAGTGGTTCAGAGATTTCTGACAACATTCACTGGCCTGCTTACAGTGCTGGCAAAGTCACATCAGCTTTGCACTCATTTGAGTCACTCTCTGCTGGACTTGCAGCAACAAAACGGTCTTCCGCTAAACCGGTTAATAGGTGATGTGCCAACTCGGTGAAATTCCGCGCTTCACATTTTGCAGCGGCTCCTTGAGCAACGGAGAGCAGTGGATGACTTTGTCCAGCAGCAGCCAGAATCGTCGATCATAGGGAGCAGGTGTTGCTTGGATTTCCATCAGTGGAAGCTGGTCTGAGATGCCTGCAGTGTGCTGAAGCCCTTTGAAGAAGCCACTAAATTGGTCAGCCGGTATAGCTGCAGTCTGAACTACATTGTTTCAATAATTTTTGTCCTTGACACTGTCGCTCATGCAACAGGGGGCGATGGGGGAAGTTAAACCTGCACATCTCTCTGCTCGCCATGCTGTGACTGTTGGGGAGCCCCAATGACAAACATTCATGGAGGTGCAGGAGAAGGATGAGGAGCTTCAGCTAGAGGAGGGGGGGGAGGAGGAGGAGGAGGAGGAGGAGGGGGGAGGAGGAGGAGGAGGAGGAGGAGGAGGAGGAGGAGGAGGGGGGGGAGGAGGGGGGGGAGGAGGAGGAGGAGGAGGAGGAGGAGGAGGAGGAGTTTGATGATGCCCAGGAGGAGGAGGAGACACAGTTGGAGGAGCAGGAGCATGATGATGACACCTTCAGGGACACTCAATTGTATTAGGGAGAGGCTGTGATGGAAAGAACTGGCTCCTTGGGCACGCTGGCCAGGGTGGCGAGCTGTATGCTCACATGCTTACGTACTGACAGGCGTATCCTAAAAATAAGGCAGACTGACGAATACTGGCTTGCAAAGCTTCTGGATCCGCGGTATCACTCCAACATGGGGGATTGTTTTCCTCCCCAGGAAAGGGAGGAGAAATTGGCTTCATACCAGGAGAAGCTATGTACTAACCTGGCCACAGCTTTCAGCCAGCCCCAGCCTGCTGCCAGCGTCTCTGAAAGGAAGGCCCGGCAGAGTCACCCACCTCCTGCCACAACCAACAGCAATCAGTTAAGCCTCATATGAATGAGTATAATATATGAGTATGATGAAACATTTTTTTATTCAGTCTCCCAACAGACGCAGCCAAGTGAGCAGGCCCAGTCCACCTGCCTCAACGACCAGGTTCAGGCTTACCTGCAGTCTGGCTCGCAAAGCCTGTTCTCAGACCCCCTGGTCTTCTGGGCAGCCAGAATACAACAGTGGCCGGAACTTGCCCACTATGCAGTAGGGCTTCTTTCCTGCCCAGCCTCAAGTATCATGTCGGAGATGGTTTTTAGCGCCGCTCGGGGGCGGTGACACCCAAACGGAACAAACTGTCTCCTGGCAGTGTCCAAAAAAACACCTTTATAAAAATGAATCAAGGCTGGATTTTCCTCCAATTTTTCACACTCCTCTTGCTGAGGCAGATGATTAGATCAGGCCTGGCAGGCTGAAATTGTCCCAGTGTCTTGCCACTGTTGCTATCAGCCGGCCCATTAAGTTGCATGCCAAACGTCTTGTGTCATGGGATGAGCGAACCCGAACTCCCCAAACCAAAAACCCCAAAATGTTATTAAAATTCAAAAACTGTTGCCTACCTCCGCCTCCAATTTCAACATTAACACTTACCAGGCTAGCAGGCATTGTTATAGACTTTCCTCTCAAAAAAAAGAAAAAAAAAAAGAAAAAATGGTATTAAAAAATAAAATTGTTACACTGTTGTCTACCTTCGCCTCCTGTTACAAGTTACATTAGCAGAGATTGTTATACTCCACCGCAGTTTGTTCTATTTACTATTCACTCTCTGCTGTGCTGATGTACCCCTTCCCTTACTACTACTGCCCGTGCCACCCATAAAAAAGCCTATATATAATTTTCACTGCCTCTCTTTACTACAAGGGAGAATGTTTACAGGCTTGTTGTCAAAACAAGCCAAGCCATTTCTCTGACTGTAATCCGGGAACCGGAGTGTGCGTAATTTTTTAATGCTTTGGCCTGAAGACACCCTGTGTTCATTAAAGGGGTATTCTCATCTTAGACAATGGGGGCATATCGCTAAGATATGCCCCCATTGTCTTAAAGGTGCGGGTCCCACCACTGGGTAGCGATATGCCCTCATTGTATAAGATGAGAATAACCCTTTAATCCGGGAAAACAGCCTTTGGCCAATTTTTGGAGGCTCTGGCCTAAAGAAACACCCCTGTCTTCTTCACAGTATGTCAGGAAGGGGTTAAAGGTTTAAAAAAACAATCAAAACACAGGTTTTAGAAGAATAATTTTAGTAATAAATAATAATAACTTTCAACAATTAATAAATAAATAAGCAAAAGAAAAAAGTTACGCCGGCCTTTACTGACGTCTGGCCATCATTGCCTGCAGCTATCGGAACTCCAGCTGCAGGCCGCGAATAAGCCAGGAGGCAGCATGGTGTCAATACGCCGTAAGGCTGCCTCCACCTCAAAGTCAGTTGTGATATCTGTAAGGGTAGAAATGGTAATATAACTAGTATGATCGAGTTAAAGGGGTTGTCCCACGAAAAATATTCTAAACTTTCAAACCAGAACCTGGATCTAAATACTTTAGCAATTGCATGTCATTAAATATTTGGTATATCTACTGGAACTGAGTTATTCAGTGAAATTAGAGATGAGCGAATCATTGAAAAAATTATTCGCCGAACTTTTAATAATAACGATTGTTCATTTACAAAATGTACGCAACTTCTTAGAAGACGTACGCATGAGCGTACAAATAGCTTACGAGTCTCAGCGTACTATTGTCTAAGCGATTATGTAATACGCAGGCACGTATGAGGAGAGGCCACGGCGTGCACTCCTCAGAGGCAGAGCGAATATTCGAGACATATATGGTAAATACTATAGTGCAAATACATTATTATAAGTATAATATAAACATTTTAAATATCACCTACCTAGTATGCTCACAGACATGTTTAAGTCTCTTTTCTTAGAACTGGAGCAGAGTCCCAAACTCAGTCGCAATTTGTAATCCACATAGGCAAAATTGTAATCCAAATGGGTAAAAAAATAGCAGCAAAGGTTCCCTTTAAAAAACCCTCTTTCGAGGGGCTCCCAAATAACCTGAAAAGGGGGAAAAAAGGGATGAGGCGCACGTATGCGCAACTTGGATAAAAAAACTTTTTTTTGATGGGGGGAGGTCTAACAATCCATGGCCATCTGGGTGAGGACAAACGCGGTGCAACAAAACTAAAAACAAGGGCCAACTAGTGCCCACCCTTCAGGATAAGTCCATGTTGTGGCTCCCATAAAAACTGCTGGAATTACTTAAAGGCCAGCAGGTCCTCCTCACTGCTGCTGGAGCTAAAGGACATGAGAGAGCACTCCTGCCTCATCATGAAAGCGGCTCTGGCTGCGGCAGCAGACCCCCGCCGACCTCTCAAGGATGGTCTTCTTGGTGACTGGGCTGTCACACTGGCAAAGGCAGTGGTAACTTTGGCCCTGTCCATCACTCTGTAGTGGCCAGATCCTCCTGCCGGTATACCAGGTGACAGAATCTCCGGCTGTAACGGTAATGGTAACGGTCTTCCACGATTGGCGGACTGTGCGGCCTGCCATGCCCATGGCAGTTGGTAGTGGTACTGTACAACAGTTGGATGGTACACAAAAGTGTTCGTGGTCATCTGTCCCACTTGAAGGATCGGTGGTATCGGTGGCGGCAAATCAGGAATCAGGGGTTCCGGCTTATCCTGACCTTGGGATTTCTCTTCAAATCTCAAGGTCTCAAGGTCACAAGCCTCTTCTGCGGCCTGGGCCTCCTCACTCCAGTCTTCCGGGGGCGCTGCAGGAGTAGGTGATCGCTTTAAGATTTTCACCCCAGTAGCAAAGGGGCCTTGGAGGCTCTTCATGGGGGTATACTCCACGTAATCCCCTGCGTGGAGATTGTGGCGTACGGGCGGAAGATACAGCCGCTTAACCGAACGACGGTTAACATATAATTCCTCCGCCGTCTCCTCATCGCCGATGAAACCGACTCCCCGCTCCACGTTGAACCAACTAACGGTTCCCCTTCGGCGCTCCAGCTTAGGGTCACCGGACCATGGGTGCTCCAAAACTTGCACCACCCAGCTCATAGAAATGAATGGGAGCGCACCGCACAAGTGCAGCCACCACTCCCATTCATTTCTATGGAGCCGATGGAAAGAGCCAAGCCAGGGCTATTTCCTGCAGCCCCATGGATATAAATGGAGGGCGGCTGCGCATGCGCAGTGCGTCCTCCTTCTTTTTTGGGGCTCCGTTCTCAATATAGGTGGCACCTATAAGACAATGGGGGAATATCCTAGCGATATGCCCCCATTGTCTGATATGGGATAACCCCTTTAATACTATGTGATGTATGACACTTTTTAAAAAATATTTTGGGGATAACACAAGTTTCTACTTCTTTCACTACCTTGATTTTACAATTATTATGATAACATGTCTGCTTCACTAACCATTCGGAGAACATAATGTGTACACAGTCTAGTTATCAATAACATTTTGGGTGATCCTAGTGCTTGAAAATATTAAACTTGTGTTAATTATGGGTTTATACTTACTGGACACCCATACTGATTGGTCTTCCCATGGGCCTGGGGAAAACTCCTCCCTGACGGTTGGAGCTACAAAAGATAAAACATAAATTTAGCTTATATTTTTAAGACAGAAGGTCCATCAATTACACTTTTTATTTTACCTACCTTCTACCTCTGAAAGCTGGGCTGGTGGTGTGGGAGGGGCAGGTGGTGTCCTCTCTCGCTGTTGTGGAGGAGGGGGGTGAGAGGGGCTCCTCGGTGGTGCAGCAGCTGTCAAGAATCATTAAATAATGGCATTACATTCAACTCTAATGAACAATTGTA
This sequence comes from Rhinella marina, assembly GCA_900303285.1. Taxonomy (NCBI): domain Eukaryota; kingdom Metazoa; phylum Chordata; class Amphibia; order Anura; family Bufonidae; genus Rhinella; species Rhinella marina. The sequence continues at coordinate 21,143 of ONZH01030916.1, read as the reverse complement.
GCACTTCTGATGTTGATATATCTGAATAGTTTGGGGCTGGATCCTATTCGTAACAGCTATTGCTCTACTGTATCACTGCAACTGTATCACTGCAACTGCACGTAGCCGGGATTAAAAATAAATGAAATATGTTGACACTTACTAGAAGCTGAAGGTACTGCAGGGGCTGTGGCCGTCCGGACACAACACTGACGGTGACGTTGTTGACGTTGTTGACGTTGCTCTGCAACATAAATCCGTGCACAATTGTTATGATGACCGTTTTTAATACTAACACTGTATACTACTACAAACATATTATGGTTGAGAGGAGGGCCATATGTTTTTTTTCTTCTAAATGGGTATTTATTGCGATATGTATCGTTATCGCGATAAATTTCTTAATATCATTATTGTGGGAATATTTTTGATATCGCCCACTCACATTAGCTGCAGCATAAGCACGTCTTTGAGTCTGTGTGTAGGAGGAGGAAGTGCCAACTATGAAGGCGCATATATCTAAGAGTACTTTCTTTCACAATAGCGCATTTGCCTGACACAAACGGGAGAGCATTAACAATAATGGGGGACAGCGCTGATACGGCCGCCACCCGGCAACAACTCCGGGAATTGGCAGGACAAATACTGCGGAACAGCCTACCGGATCACCACCACATATGTAAACGTACAAATTACTGGGAAGGGGCACGTATCTGAGAATACCTTCACTTGTTTGGGTGGAGTTAGAGGCGTGGCCTAGCATGAAAGAAAATTGCTGCAGCGCACTACGCACACCGCCCAAGTAAAAGTGCCACTGCCAACTAATAAAAACCGTATAGAAGGACAACGTGGCTCACTGGCCTGGCCTGGTATATACAATACAATACAGTACACTAACTCTTTAACATGTTTTTACTTTTCAAATATTTTGTTACTCACCCTGTCGTATCTCTGCGCGGATCTCAGTAAGCCGCTCTGTCCATTTGAATTTTAAATCGGACCATTTCCGCTGGATCTGGCCCGAGGTTTGCACAATGGCAAAGCGATGGAGCAAAGCTCGAATCACCTGCTGATCATCTCCTTCTTGTGCTGCTTTGGGTATCGGTGTGTGTCATCATAATCCTGGCGGCCCATCAGCTTGACCATGTATTTAAGCTCTCCAGAGCTAAATGCTGAAGAATGCCTGGATGCCATTTTGAAAACTTTGCTCTGCGTCTGAGGACTGTATGCTGTGGCCTAGCGTCGTGCATGCGTGCGTATTAAGCAATTGCAAGACAATAGTACGCTAAGGATTCGTACGCACTTTGTATGCTAATGCGTTAAGTAGCGTACTTTTAACAACTGTATGTTCGTTATTGTGCAGGAGTGTTTGCAGAACACGACCAGAATAACAAATAATTTTTACGCAACTTCGACCAAATCAATTCGTATTAAGAATGAATCTTTTTATAAATTCGTCAAACATTCGCCGAAGCGAATCTTTGAAGATTCGCTCATCTCTAGTGTTTAGTTATTGACAAGAAACTGTTTCCTTTATGAGATCCACAGCTTTCGATTTCCCAGTCTATATTTGGGTAGTTGAAGTCCCCCATAATAACAAGAAATGGTTTTCCACAGTTGTATCAACCTTGTGATTTATTGTCTGTGTAAGCTCATTCTTGATTGCATTTTCTTTACAGCCATCCTAATATAAATTCCTCCATTTGGACAACTAGTACATAATAACATGTACGCTACATTTGAGGAGTTCCATGAGAAAGTTCAGGTTTTGTAAGGAGGTCTGCCAAGGAGATTAATTCCAGAAATATTTCTTTCAGTCTGTTTTGTGTTGAATATGGATTGGAGGTCCGACAACATCTGTAACAAAGTCTTTAGGAAAAGTGAATGCTGTAGGTACAGTACAGACCAAAAGTTTGGACACACCTTCTCATTCAAAGAGTTTTCTGTATTTTCATGACTATGAAAATTGTAGATTCACACTGAAGGCATCAAAACTATGAATTAACATATGTGGAATTATATACTTAACAAAAAAGTGTGAAACAACTGAAAATATGTCTTATATTCTAGGTTCTTCAAAGTAGCCACCTTTTGCTTTGATTACTGCTTTGCACACTCTTGGCATTCTCTTGATGAGCTTCAAGAGGTAGTCACCTGAAATGGTATTCCAACAGTCTTGAAGGAGTTCCCAGAGATGCTTAGCACTTGTTGGCCCTTTTGCCTTCACTCTGCGGTCCAGCTCACCCCAAACCATCTCGATTGGGTTCAGGTCTGGTGACGTAGCACCCCATCACTTTCCTTCTTGGTCAAATAGCCCTTACACAGCCTGGAGGTGTGTTTGGGGTCATTGTCCTGTTGATAAATAAATGATGGTCCAACTAAACGCAAACCGGATGGAATAGCATGCCTCTGCAAGATGCTGTGGTAGCCATGCTGGTTCAGTGCGCCTTCAATTTTGAATAAATCCCCAACAGTGTCACCAGCAAAGCACCCCCACATCATCACACCTCCTCCTCCATGCTTCACAGTGGGAACCAGGCATGTAGAGTCCATCCGTTCACCTTTTCTGCGTCGCACAAAGACACAGTGGTTGGAACCAAAGATCTCAAATTTGGACTCATCAGACCAAAGCACAGATTTCCACTGGTCTAATGTCCATTCCTTGTGTTCTTTAGCCCAAACAAGTCTCTTCTGCTTGTTGCCTGTCCTTAGCAGTGGTTTCCTAGCAGCTATTTTACCATGAAGGCCTGCTGCACACAGTCTCCTCTTAACAGTTGTTGTAGAGATGTGTCTGCTGCTAGAACTCTGTGTGGCATTGACCTGGTCTCTAATCTGAGCTGCTGTTAACCTGCGATTTCTGAGGCTGGTGACTCGGATGAACTTATCCTCCGCAGCAGAGGTGACTCTTGGTCTTCCTTTCCTGGGGCGGTCCTCATGTGAGCTAGTTTCTTTGTAGCGCTTGATGGTTTTTGCGACTGCACTTGGGGACACTTTCAAAGTTTTCCCAATTTTTTGGACTTACTGACCTTCATTTCTTAAAGTAATGATGGCCACTCTTTTTCTTTACTTAGCTGCTTTTTTCTTGCCATAATACAAATTCTAACAGTCTATTCAGTAGGACTATCAGCTGTGTATCCACCTGACTTCTGCCCAACACAACTCATGGTCCCAACCCCATTTATAAGGCAAGAAATCTCACTTATTAAACCTGACAGGGCACACCTGTGAAGTGAAAACCATTTCTGGTGACTACCTCTTGAAGCTCATCAAGAGAATGCCAAGAGTGTGCAAAGCAGTAATCAAAGCAAAAGGTGGCTACTTTGAAGAACCTAGAATATAAGACATATTTTCAGTTGTTTCACAATTTTTTGTTAAGTATATAATTCCACATGTGCTAATTCATAGTTTTGATGCCTTCAGTGTGAATCTACAATTGTCATAGTCATGAAAATACAGAAAACACTTTGAATGAGAAGGTGTGTCCAAACTTTTGGTCTGTACTGTATGTCGAGTTGGATTCTTGATCATGAGCCCTTTGTAGATCACATTTTCCATCTGGGTCCATCTGGATTAGGTACATTAGGGTATAGTACCGTGCTAGCCAGAAGAAAAAAAAACTATGCAATGTTGAAAAAGGGCTACTGGCATTCTGCTTTCTCATACTTATCCTCAAGCTCTCAATTCATAAAATAGTTAATTTTGGCTTCTACTATTTGTTATATTCTTAGATAGAAGGAGATGGCATTAAGAACAAAATAGTTCCTCAAACAGGTCTTGTCTCTTCTTTTTTATTGTGTTAAAATGGAGATGGGTATACAGAAAGTTTATGTATAAAGAATTTAGGTAGTTCTTTACAATGTAATGAACTGGATAAGGTCACCAAAGATGTGCTGACATAGTTTAAAATATGTGCAGTTAAATCTATTTAAGTTAAATCTAAGACAAGAAATATATTGTTTTCTTTTTTCTTTAGAATGATTCTGTTGTTTTATTCCCAAGAGTCCGCATAATTGGGGGTGCTGTCTATCAAGCATATCTAATGACTAGGGATGAGCGAATCGACTTCGGATGAAACATCCAAAGTCGATTCGCATAAAACTTTGTTCTAATATTGTACGGACCGGGAGCTCTGATGAGTCAAAGTTATTACACAAAGTCTCACGAGACTTCCCGAAGTAATACTTTTTTTTTTAAATCAGGGGAAAGTGTGAACACAGTTCCCCACTACCACAAATTATGCAGTCGATTTTCCCGCATTTGGGGAAATCGCAGGGGTCAGCACACCTGGAGTGCAATGGATGAGCCTCACCCTGGGAGAACCACCTTGGTGATCATGGTATCTCCCCTGCCAGGAAGTCTCGTAATAACTTTGGCTCATCGGAGCCAATATATTTGAATACTGTACGGAGTTATTACTGGTAAACTAATACTGGAGCTTCTATCAGAGGCACACAAAGATATAATATGGCTCTTAGTAGATTTCTGCTGAATTTATGTTTTTTTTATTGTTTTTATTAAATGGAGATTTTTTTCAAGAAAACACTTACACTCCACCTCACAGAACTGGAACATTCTGAACACCATATTTCTCAATGAAATATAGCATTGCACTGGCAATGTCCCTAGGTATGTCCCTAATACTGTTTTAAATGTCCTGCTTTACTCACATAGTGGGATTTATCAAGCCCTGCACTCCTGCATTAAAAAGTTGCAAAGAGGGCTTTTTTGGATTACGTGCACCAAAAAATGTGATTTTTTTTTTTTTTTTGGGGGGGGGGGGGTGATTTTACACCATTCTCTCCACTTTTGAAAAGTGGGTGTGGGTGTTAGCTATATTAAATGAGCATTCTGGTTATCTTAATTTATCTCCTATTCATAGTAACATAGTAAGATAGTAACATAATTTATAAGGCTGAAATAAAAGTCATCTGTCCATCTAGTTCAGCCTGTTATCCTGCAAGTTGATCCAGAGGGATGAAAATAAAAACCTCTTGTGAGGTGGAAGCCAATTTTCCTCAATTTAGGGGGAAAAAATCCTCCACAAATCCAAAATCAAATAAGGCAATCAGAATAACAACCTGGATCAACAACCCTTCTCCAGAAATCTAGTAACTATAACCTGTAATATTATTATACTCCTGAAATACATCCAGGCCCCTCTTGAACTCTTTTAGTGAACTTACCATCACCACCACTTCCATAGTCTCACTGCTCTTACAGTAAAGAATCCTCTTCTATGTTTGTGTACAAACCTTCTTTCCTCTAGACGCAGAGGATGTCCCCTCATCACAATAACAGTCCTGGGGATAAATAGATGATGGGAGAGATCTCTGTACTGACCCATGACCTCTGTACATGGTTACTAGATCACCCCTCAGTCATGTTTTTTTCTAAACAGGATAATCCTAAATTTGATAATCTTTCTGGGTACTGTAATCCACCAATTCCAGTCACTACTTTAGTTGCCTCCTCTTAATCCTCTCCAGTTCTGCTATGTCTGCCTTGTTCACAGGAGTCCAGAACTGTACACAGTACTCCATGTGTGGTCTGACTAGTGATTTGTAAAGTGATAGGACTATGTTATCATCACGGGCATCTATGTCCCTTTTGATGCAACCCATTATCTTATTGGCCTTGGCAGCAGCTCCCTGATACTTGTTTCTACAGTTAAGTTGGCTGTCCCCTAAAATTCATAAGTCCTTTTCCATGTCAGTGTTACCCAGTGTTTTACCATTTAGAATGCATTAGTAACTTGCATTATTCCTTCCTATGTGCATGACCTTACAATTTTTACTGTTAAACCTCATCTGCCACTTTTCTGCCCAAACCTCCAATCTATTCAGATCCATCTGCAGCATTATACTGTCCTCTTCCAAGTCAATTACTTTACACCAAGGACCAGCAATAGAGATGAGCGAGCATACTCGTCCGAGCTTGGTGCTCGTTCGAGTATTAGGGTACTCGTAAGTGCTCGCTGCTCGGACGAGTATCTCGCCATACTCGAGGAAATGGCAACTTCCGCATTGTGCTTTTTTGGCGCCTATAAACGCAGCCAATCACAAGCCAGGAGACTCTGAGGTACACCCAGCATCACGTGGGGCCCTTATATGTCGATAGCAGGGGTTGGCTGGCCTGATCAGGTGACTCTGGAATATACTAGTGACTGGCCGCGGTGCTCGGCTCAGATGCCGTCTGGATGTCGTTAGGGATAGAGCTGCTGCCTTTCAGGGACAGTGTTAGGGCCTGAATTTAGTTCTCTGTTAGGCAGGAATCACCCACAAAGAACCCAACAGCCCTTCTAAGGGCTAGAAGAAATTTTTTTTTTGTCTCCTGGCTTGGCTGGCTGGCTGGCACTAGTAGTGCAGCTATCGCCATATCTAACCCTGTTTTTTTTATTGTTCTATCTCAGTGATACAAATCCATTGCACACAGCAGTGTGGAACCATTCTGTGTGTCACAGTTCAGCACACTCACTCCAATCCATATATACTGTCCAGGTGACACTTTCTGTACGTCACAGAATACAACCAAGTCATTTGCTACCAATAACGTATACAGCTTGATCCAGAAAACTCTCTGTGCGACATTTGTCTGGGTCGCAGTCTAAATAGCCACCGTTAAAAGGGTGTCAGTCAGTTCTACCATAGTTTCTGCATGTCACATTCCCAAAAAAACAAAATTAAAAAAAAAAATTAGTTTTTCAGTTGTTTTAGCTCAGTGATACAAATCCATTTTACTCAGCTGCGTGTAACCTTTCTGTGTGTCACAGTTCAGCACACTCGCTCCGATCCGTATATACTGTCCAGGCGACACTTTCTGTATGTCACAGAATACAACCAAGTCATTTGCTACCAATATCATCTACAGCTTGATCCAGAAAACTCTCTGTGCAACATGTGTCTGGGTCGCAGTCTAAATAGCCACCGTTAACAGGGTGTCAGTCAGTTCTACCATAGTTCCTGCACGTCACGGTCCCAAAAAAAACAAAATTAAAAAAAAATATAAAAAACAAAATATAAAAAAATAAGTTTTTCAGTTGTTTCAGCTCAGTGATACAAATCCATTTTACTCAGCTGCGTGTAACCTTTCTGTGTGTCACAGTTCAGCACACTCGCTCCGATCCGTATATACTGTCCAGGCGACACTTTCTGTACGTCACAGAATACAACCAAGTCATTTGCTACCAATATCATCTACAGCTTGATCCAGAATACTCTCTGTGCGACATTTGTCTGGGTCGCAGTCTAAATAGCCACTGTTAAAAGGGTGTCAGTCAGTTCTACGATAGTTTCTGCACGTCACATTCCCAAAAAAACAAAATTTAAAAAAAAAATAGTTTTTTAGTTGTTTTAGCTCAGTGGTACAAATCCATTTTACTCAGCTGCGTGTAACCTTTCTGTGTGTCACAGTTCAGCACACTCGCTTCACTCCGTATATACTGTCCAGGTGACACTTTCTGTACGTCACAGAATACAACCAAGTCATTTGCTACCAATATCATCTACAGCTTGATCCAGAAAACTCTGTGTGCGACATTTGTCTGGGTCGCAGTCTAAATAGCCACCATTAACAGGGTGTCAGTCAGTTCTACGATAGTTCCTGCATGTCACGTTCCCAAAAAAAACAAAATTTAAAAAAAAATATAAAAAACAAAATATAAAAAAAAAAAGTCTTTCAGTTGTTTTAGCTCAGTGATACAAATCCATTTTACTCAGCTGCGTGTAACCTTTCTGTGTGTCACAGTTCAGTACACTCGCTCTGATCCGTATATACTGTCCAGGTGACACTTTCTGTACGTCACAGAATACAACCAAGTCATTTGCTACCAATATCATCTACAGCTTGATCCAGAATACTCTCTGTGCGACATTTGTCTGGGTCGCAGTATAAATAGCCACCGTTAACAGGGTGTCAGTCAGTTCTACGATACTTTCTGCACGTCACGTTCCCAAAAAAAACAAAATTTAAAAAATATATAAAAAACAAAATATAAAAAAAAATAAGTCTTTCAGTTGTTTTAGCTCAGTGATACAAATCCATTTTACTCAGCTGCGTGTAACCTTTCTGTGTGTCACAGTTCAGCACACTCGCTCTGATCCGTATATACTGTCCAGGCGACACTTTCTGTACGTCACAGAATACAACCAAGTCATTTGCTACCAATATCATCTACAGCTTGATCCAGAAAACTCTCTGTGCGACATTTGTCTGGGTCGCAGTCTAAATAGCCACCGTTAACAGGGTGTCAGTCAGTTCTACGATAGTTCCTGCACGTTACGTTCCCAAAAAAACAAAAAATTTTTAAAAAAATAAAAAAAAACAAAATTTAAAAGAAAATTAGTTTTTCAGTTGTTTTAGTTCAGTGGTACAAATCCATTTTACTCAGCTGCGTGTAACCTTTCTGTGTGTCACAGTTCAGAACACTCGCTTCGCTCCATATATACTGTCCAGGCGACACTTTCTGTACGTCACTTAATTCTAAAAAACTGAACAAGTTTGTGGGTTTCAGTACACCAGGCCCGTTTAATTTTTTTTTTATATCATACACTTATATAAAAAAAATGTTAAACCCCAGGGCTAAGGGTCGAGGACGAGGGCGTGGGCGTGGGCATTCAATTACTGCAGGGGGAAGAGGCCGTGGTCCTTGGCAGGGTGAGACAGTACCTGCTGATGAGGCAGCAGGGGAATTCCGCAGAGCTACACTCCCTAGCTTCATGTCTCAACTTACAGGGACACGTGGTAGAGGACTGTTGAAACCACAACAGTGCGAACAGCTGATCTCGTGGATTGCGGACAATGCTTCAAGTAATTTGTCCACCAGTCAGTCTTCCACGCAGTCCACCCACATTACCCAAGGGAGCACTCCTATGGCTCCTCCACCTCAACCTCCTTCCCCCCAGTCTGCCCCCTCCCAGGAAAATTTGGAATGCGATCCGGCATACTCTCAGGAACTGTTTCTGGACCCTTCCCAGAGTCACAAACCACTTCTCAGGTTGCTGCTGACCTCGTTCCCGATGCCCAAGTTTTCCAACTGTCGCAGTCTGTGGGTGATGATGATGATGACAATGTTGACTTAGTGGAAGAAGTTTGTAAAGAGGTGTCGGATGATGAGGAGACACGGTTGTCAGACAGTGGTGAAGTTGTTGTTAGGGGAGGAATTCCGAGGGGGGAGCAGACTGAGGAATCGGAGGATGACGAGGTGACTGACCCAAGCTGGGTTGATATGCCGAGTGAAGACAGTGCTTCTGAGGCGGAGGCGAGTGCTGCACCAGAACAGGTTGTAAGAGGCAGTGGTGTGGCCAGAGGGAGAAGCAGGGCCAGAGCTGGTGCATCAGCAGCAACTGTTTCACGTAGTGAAGCTCCCGTGGCGAGGCCTAGATGTTCGCAAGTCTGGAGGTTCTTTAAAGAAAGTGAGGATGACCGACGGACTGTGGTGTGCAACCTGTGCCACACCAGGATCAGCAGGGGTGCCACCACTACTAGCCTAACCACCACCAGCATGCGCAGGCATATGAGTGCTAAACACCCCACTCAATGGAACCAAGGCCGTTCACCACCTCCTGCGGGTCACACCACTGCTCCTTCCCCTGTGTCACTCGCTGCCTCTGCTAGTCAACCCCCTGCGTCACTCGCTGCCTCTGCTAGTCAACCCCCTGCCCAGGACCCCGGCACGAGCGCCTCCCGCCGGAAAACCACACCTTCGCCTCCACGATCCTCCACAGTGTCCACCAACGTGTCCCAGCGCAGCGTTCAGCTGTCTTTACAGCAGATGCTGGAGCGCAAGAGGAAATACAGTTCTACCCACCCACATGCCCAAGCCCTCAACGTCCACATCTCCAAATTGCTTAGCCTGGAGATGCTTCCCTATAGGCTGGTAGAGACCGAGGCCTTTCGAAATCTTTTGGCGGTGGCTGCCCCCCGGTATTCCGTCCCCAGCCGCCACTAATTTTCCCGATGTGCCGTCCCAGCCCTACACCAGCACGTTTCACAGAACATCATCCGTGCCCTGACCAACGCTGTTTCTGAGAAGGTCCACCTAACCACGGACACGTGGACAAGTGCTGCCGGGCAGGGACACTATATCTCACTGACGGCACATTGGGTTAACTTGGTGGAGGCTGGGACCGAGAATGACCCTGGGACCGCTCATGTACTGCCCACACCGAGGATTGCGGGGCCTACTTCGGTCACGGTCTCTCAGACGTACTATGCCTCCTCCTCCTCCGACCCCTCCTCCTCCTCCTCCACCGAATTACCATACGGCACAGACCGATGTGTGGCTGGCACCGCTGACCCTCAAGCCAGGAATGGTTGTGTGTGACAACGGGCGTAACCTGGTGGCGGCTCTGCAACTCGGCAGACTGACACATGTGCCATGCCTGGCCCACGTGTTCAATCTAATAGTTCAGCGGTTCCTCAAGACATACCCCAATCTGTCTGATTTGCTCACCAAGGTGCACCGCATCTGTGCGCATTTCCGCAAGTCGAGCACAGATGCTGCCACTCTCAGGGCAGCGCAGCGCCGCCTACAACTGCCCGCTCACCGACTGTTGTGCGACGTGCCCACAAGATGGAATTCCACATTAAACATGTTATCCAGAGTTTACCAGCAGCGCAGAGCGATTGTAGACTGCCAGATGTCATCTTCCACCAGAACTGGTAGTTAGGTCTCTCAGATTCCTCAAGTCTACAATGAGGAGTGGACGTGGATGTCTGATATCTGCCAGGTGTTGAGCAACTTTGAGGAGTCAACACACATGGTCAGCGGCGATGCCGCCATTATCAGCCTCACCATCCCGCTGCTTTGCCTGCTGAAAAACTCACTGCTCAGCATCAAGTCAGATGCTTTGCGCTTGTCACAAGAGACGGTGGAGGAAGATACGTCGCTTGATAGCCAGAGCACCCTCCGGTCTGTTTCTCAGCGCGTATCGGAGGAGGGGGATGAGGATGAGGAGGAAGAGGAGGAGAATGTCGGCGAGACAGTAGAGGGTACCAGTGCTCAGTCCTTAACTCTTGAGCGTGTATGGGCTGAAGAGGAGGACTTGGAGAAGGAGGAGGAGGAGGAAATGGAGAGTCAGGCCAGGGAGGAGAGGGAATTCTTGCGTGTTGGGACTCTGGCGCACATGGCAGACTTCATGTTAGGCTGCCTATCCCGTGACCCTCGCGTTAGAAGCATTTTTTCAAACACCGATTACTGGGTGTTCACTCTCCTGGACCCACGGTACAAGCAGAACCTTTCCACTCTCATCCCTGCAGAGGAAAGGAGTATGAGAGTGAATAGATATCAACAGGCCCTGGTGCACAAGCTGAAACAATTCTTCCCATCTGATGCCGCTAGCGGCAGAGGGCATGCTTCTGTGGGCCAAGTAGTGGAGGAGAGGAGGCGAGCAGGCAGCTTGTCCAGCACTGGCAGGGGAACGCTCTACAAGGCCTTTGCCACTTTTATGTCACCCCAGCAAGACACTGTCACCTGTCCCCAGTCTAGGCAGAGTAGGGGGGAGCTGTACAGAAAGATGGTGAGGGAGTACCTAGCTGACCATACCAACGTCCATAGCGATTACCCTGCTTCATACAACTACTGGGTTTCAAAGCTGGACACGTGGCCTGAACTGGCACTGTACGCCTTGGAGGTGCTGGCCTGCCCTGCCGCTAGCGTGCTGTCAGAGCGGGTATTCAGTGCAGCTGGTGGCGTCATCACCGATAAGCGTACACGCCTGTCAACTGACAGCGCTGACAGGCTGACGCTTATTAAAATGAACAAAGCCTGGATTTCACCGGAATTCAAATCTCCTCCGGGGGAAAGCAGCTAAAGATTTAAATAACTTATGTATCCGATTCCTCTTCTCTACTCCTCCTCCTACTCCTCCTCCTCCTACATATCGTCTTTGCCTAACGCTGACCCAAAAAACACCATTTTTTAGAGGTCCACTGGCACTCTTTTAGCACAATTTTTCAGGAGGGCCCCCTACAGGCACTCTGTCCAAACAATTTTTCTGGAGGTCCACCTACAGGCCCTCTGTCCAAACAATTTTTCCGGAGTTCCACCTACCGGCCCTTTCCAAAAACAATTTTTCCGGAGGTCCACCTACAGGCCCTCTCTTCTAACAATTTTTCCGGAGGTCCACCTACAGGCTCTCTGTCCAAACAATTTTTCCGGAGTTCCACCTACCGGCCCTTTCCAAAAACAATTTTTCCGGAGGTCCACCTACAGGCCCTCTCTCCAAACAATTTTTCCGGAGGTCCACCTACAGGCCCTCTCTTCAAACAATTTTTACGAAGGTCCACCTACAGGCCCTCTCTCCAAACAATTTTTCCGGAGTTCCACCTACAGGCCCTCTTTCCAAACAATTTTTCCGGAGTTCCACCTACAGGCCCTCTCTCCAAACAATTTTTCCAGAGGTCCACCTACAGGCCCTCTCAATTCCAGTTTCCAGTTTTTTTTTGCGCAAACTGCATACATTTTTATTTTTGGGATAGGTGTGAAAAATAATATTACTTGCGAATCTATATTGCCCAACATTGGATACGGTAGCAATTAGAAGACCAAAGCCATGCTGCCCACAGGGTTCCGCAAATTCCTGGTCCACCCGCAAATTCCTTGTCCACAATGTCAAGGAGGTCGAAGTTCTGTGGATGAGCAACAAGTCCTTCTGTACTGAAATCACCGACAAAGTCTCCATCTAAGAACCTACAGACCATTGTGGAGAGAGCGGCACAGCTCGCCATCAAAGTGACGAACCCCAATGCCAGACTGCGCAGAGAAGATAACGAATAAATATCTCTGTGGTTATTTTTGCTAAATAAAAGTTAAATAAACCCCCCAAAAAATTCATCTGTTCCTGTGCCTGATCCACCCAAGTTGAATCTGTCCCATCATGAGAAATTCCCCCCCAAGGAGTCCCCACTGTAACTTGCTTCCCATACAACTACCTCACACCCCGACACCTGTGTCTCGCCATTGTCCACCACCTCCTCAGACAACACTGGTAAATCCCCACTGTCAGCACACGGAAACAGCAAAAGGTCTTGCGAATTAGGGCAGAGAATGTTCTGGGCTAGCACATCAGGGAAGGGGTGACTATGGGGTTCCAGGGAGTACGTGACCACATGCAATATCCATTTAAAAGTCATGCCACACTTGATGTAGCTCATAATTGACAATTGTACCGGTTGATGCTAAATTTTTAAGTTGGGGTCCTGCGTCGTCATTCTAACTACATCCGGCTGTTGTCACCACCACACACGCTAGCCCCAGGGGGCACTCCCCTGGCTCTTCCAGCTCAACCTCCTTCCCCCCAGCCTGCCCCCCCACCTACAGGCCCTCTCTCCAATTCCAGTTTCCAGTTTTATTTGCGCAAACTGCATACATTTTTATTTTTGGGATAGGTGTGAAAAATAATATTACTTGCGAATCTATATTGCCCAACAATGGATACGGTAGCAAGTAGAAGACCAAACCCATGCTGCCCACAGGGTTCCGCAAATTCCTGGTCCACCCGCAAATTCCTTGTCCACAGTGTCAAGGAGGTCGAGGTTCTGTGGATGAGCAACAAGTCCTTCTGTACTGAAATCGCCGACAAAGTCTCCATCTAAGAACCTACAGACCATTGTGGAGAGAGCGGCACAGCTCGCCATCAAAGTGACGAACCCCAACGCCAGACTGCTCAGAGAAGATAACGAATAAATATCTCTGTGGTTATTTTTGCTAAATAAAAGTTAAATAAACCCCCCAAAAAATTCATCTGTTCCTGTGCCTGATCCACCCAAGTTGAATCTGTCCCATCATGAGAAATTCCCCCCCAAGGAGTCCCCACTGTAACTTGCTTCCCATACAACTACCTCACCCCCCGACACTTGTGTCTCGCCATTGTCCACCACCTCCTCAGACAACACTGGTAAATCCACACTGTCAGCACACGGAAACAGCAAAAGGTCTTGCGAATTGGGGCAGAGAATGTTCTGGGCTAGCACATCAGAGAAGGGGTGACTATGGGGTTCCAGGGAGTACGTGACCACATGCAATCTCCATCTAAAAAGTCATGCCACACTTGATCAATCTCATAATTTACGACTGTACCGGTTGATGCTAAATTTTTAAGTTGGGGTCCTGCGTCGTCATTCTAAATCCATCCGGCTGTTATCACCACCACACACGCTAGCCCAGGGGGCACTCCTCTGGCTCTTCCAGCGAAACCTCCTTCCCCCCACCTACAGGCCCTCTCTCCATACTATTTACCCGGATAGGGGACGTATTAGATATTGTACTGATGTTTTTTGTTTTTCTTCTTTTAATTGCCTCCTGACCTGTGATAGGCAGAGCATGGACACGTCCCCTTAGCTGCAGTGGGAAAGACACTCCCCTGGCCAGAGCAAGCTCTTTTTCCGTTTTCCGTGTTCGAAAAATCCATTAAATATAGGGTCCAAAGATAGGGGACGTATACGGTATTAAACTGAGAAGAATCGATACCATACGGGTTAAAGCAACAGTTTTCCCAAACCCATTCCGGCTGTTGTCACCACTTGGGGTAATGGTGGGATTAGGCAGCCTCAGAGGCATCCATGCATGCTGCCCCTGCTGTTTCCTGTCCATTTCCGTGGTGTTTCCAGCTAGCACTAAAATGCTCGGGTGCTTGTTATTCGAGACAAACTTTTCCTGATGCTCGGCTGCTCGTTTCGAGTAACGAACCCCATTGAAGTCAATGGGAGACTCGAGCATTTTTTGCAGGGGACCAAGGCTCTGCCTAGGGAAGGCTGGGTGAAAACCTGGAAACATCAGAAAATGATGGAAACACCACGGAAATGGACAGAAAACAGCAGGGGCAGCATGCATGAATGCCTCTGAGGCTGCCTAATCCCACCATTACCCCTAATTCTCAGGCAACAGCCTGGTGGTTACCCTCATGGCAATTGTGCTCACCCAGACCAAGAAAGGCGAGGCACATGCCCATCACATGTTAGGGAAGCACCCAACTAGGTGCAACGAAGGTCCATCACCTATGCCCATGCTGGCACTGCTCTCCTATCCCCAGCCACACGATGTAGGCATAAGCCTGACACAGCATGGCGGTGACACCAACAAGTGACCAAGTTAGATGAGGTAGCTGGTGAAGCACCCAAAAAATTAGCCTGACACAGCATGGCGGTTACACCACCAATGACTTTGTCCGACTGAGAATGCAGTGAAATGGCTTTTGTTGAGCCTCCAAAAATGTTTTTCTTTTCGGAGTACATAAAGTCGACCCTCAGCAAAAAAAAAATTTTTTACATGTCGGTACTTGCGCCTCCTGAAAAATTGCTTTGGACTGTCTGTTTGCCGCTCCTGAAACATTGTTTTACAGTGTCTGTAGTTGACACTGCAGAAAAATGTTTGAGAGAGGGCCTGTAGGTGGACCTCCGGAAAAATTGTTTGGAGAGAGGGCCTGTAGGTGGCCCTCCGGAAAAATTGTTTAGTGAGAGGGCCTGTAGGTGGCCCTCCGGAAAAATTGTCGAAAAAGAGTGCCAGTTGGCCCTCTAAAAAATTGTATTTTGGGTCAGCGTTAGGCAAAGACGACAAGGAGGAGGAGGAGGAGTAGAGAAGAGGAATCGGATACATAAGTAATGTTAATCTTTAGCTGCTTTCCCCAGGAGGAGATTTGAATTCCGGTGAAATCCAGGCTTTGTTCATTTTAATAAGCGTCAGCCTGTCAGCGCTGTCAGTTGACAGGCGTGTACGCTTATCGGTGATGACGCCACCAGCTGCACTGAATACCCGCTCTGACAACACGCTAGCAGCAGGGCAGGCCAGCACCTCCAAGGCGTACAGCGCCAGTTCAGGCCACGTGTCCAGCTTTGAAACCCAGTAGCTGTATGGAGCAGAGTGATCGGTCCGGACGTTGGTATGGTCAGCTAGGTACTCCCTCACCATCTTTCTCTAAAGCTCCGCCCTACTCTGCCTAGACTGGGGACAGGTGACAGTGTCTTGCTGGGGTGACATAAAACTGGCAAAGGACTTGGACAGCGTTCCCCTGCCAGTGCTGGACAAGCTGCCTGCTTGCCTCCTCTCCCCCGCTACTTGGCCCACAGAATTACGCCCTCTGCCGCTAGCGGCGTCAAATGGGAAGGATTGTTTCAGCTTGTGCACCAGGGCCTGTTGATATTGATTCACTCTCATACTCCTTTCCTCTACAGGGATAAGAGTGGAAAGGTTCTGCTTGTACCGTGGGTCCAGGAGAGTGAACACCCAGTAATCGGTGTTTGAAAAAATGCTTCTAACGCGAGGGTCACGGGATAGGCAGCCTAACATGAAGTCTGCCATGTGCGCCAGAGTCCCAACACGCAAGAATTCTCTCTCCTCACTGGCCTGACTCTCCATTTCCTCCTCCTCCTCCTCTTCAGCCCATACACGCTAAAGAGTTAAGAAGGACTGAGCATTGGTACCCTCTTCTGTCTCGCCGACATTCTCCTCCTCTTCCTCCTCATCCTCATCCCCCTCCTCCGATACGCGCTGAGAAAACAGACCGGAGGGTGCTCTGGCTATCAAGCGACATATCTTCCTCCACCGTCTCTTGTGTCAAGCGCAAAGCTTCCGACTTCATGCTGAGCAGTGAGTTTTTCAACAAGCAAAGCAGCGGGATGGTGAGGCTGATAATGGCGGCATCGCCGCTGACCATGTGTGTTGACTCCTCAAAGTTGCTCAACACCTGGCAGATATCAGACATCCACGTCCACTCCTCATTGTAGACTTGAGGAATCTGACTGACCTGACTACCAGTTCTGGTGGAAGTTGACATCTGGCAGTCTACAATCGCTCTGCGCTGCTGGTAAACTCTGGATAACATGTTTAATGTCGAATTCCATCTTGTGGGCACGTCGCACAACAGTCGGTGAGCGGGCAGTTGTAGGCGGCGCTGCGATGCCCTGAGAGTGGTAGCATCTGTCGTTGACTTGCGGAAATGCGCACAGATGTGGCGCACCTTGGTGAGCAAATCAGACAGATTGGGGTATGTCTTGAGGAACCGCTGAACTATTAGATTGAACACGTGGGCAGGCATGGCACATGTGTCAGTCTGCCGAGTTGCAGAGCCGCCACCAGGTTACGCCCGTTGTCACACACAACCATGCCTGGCTTAAGGTTCAGCGGTGCCAGCCACAGATCTGTCTGCGCCGTGATGCCCTGTAATAGTTCTTGGGTGGTGTGCCTTTTGTCACCTAAGCTCAGCAGTTTGAGCACCGCCTGCTGGCGCTTATCCACGGCACTGCTGCTGCGCCTAGAGCTACCGACTGAAGGCGCCGTGCCCACGGATGGTAATTCGGAGGAAGAGGTGGAGGAGGAGGAGGGGTCGGAGGAGGAGGCATAGTACGTCTTAGAGACCATGACCGAGGTAGGCCCCGCAATCCTCGGTGTGGCAGTACATGAGCGGCCCCAGTGTCAGACTTGGTCCCTGCCTCCACCAAGTTAACCCAATGTGCCGTTAGTGATATATAGTGTCCCTGCCCGGCAGCACTTGTCCACGTGTCCGTGGTTAGGTGGACCTTCTCAGAAACAGCGTTGGTCAGGGCTCGGAGGATGTTCTGTGACACGTGCTGGTGTAGGGCTGGTACGGCAAATCGGGAAAAATAGTGGCGGCTGGGGACCGAATACCGAGGGGCAGCCACTGCCATGAGGTTGCGAAAGGCCTCGGTTTCTACCAGCCTATAGGGCAGCATCTCCAGGCTCAGCAATTTGGAGATGTTGGACGTTGAGGGCTTGGGCATGTGGGGGGGTGGAACTGTATTTCCTCTTGCGCTCCAGCGTCTGCTGTAAAGACAGCTGAACGCTGCGCAGGGACACATTGGTGGACGCTGTGGAGGCTCGTGTAGGCGAAGGTGTGGTTTTCACGCGGGAAGTGCTCATGCCGGGGTCCTGTTCAGGGGGTTGACTTGCAGAGGCAGTGATTGACACAGGGGAAGGAGCAGTGGTGGGACCCACAGGAGGTGAACAGCCTTGGTTCCATTGAGTGGGATGTTTAGCACTCATATGCCTGCGCATGCTGGTGGTGGTTAGGCTAGTAGTGGTGGCACCCCTGCTGATTCTGGTGTGGCACAGTTTGCACACCACAGTCCGTCGGTCATCCTCACTTTCTTTAAAGAACCTCCAGACTTGCGAACATCTAGGCCTCGCCACGGGAGCTTCACTACGTGAAACAGTTGCTGCTGATGCACCAGCTCTGGCCCTGCTTCTCCCTCTGGCCACACCACTGCCTCTTACAACCTGTTCTGGTGCAGCACTCGCCTCCACCTCAGAAGCACTGTCTTCACTCGGCTTATTAACCCAGCTTGGGTCAGTCACCTCGTCATCCTCCGATTCCTCAGTCTGCTCCCCCCTCGGACTTCCTGCCCTGACAACAACTTCACCACTGTCTGACAACCGTGTCTCCTCATCGTCCGACACCTCTTTACACACTTCTTCCACTAAGTCAACAATGTCATCACCACAGACTGCGACAGTTGGAAAACTTGGGCATCGGGAAAGAGGTCAGCAGCAACCTGAGAAGTGGTTTGTGACTCTGGGAAGGGTCCAGAAAACAGTTCCTCAGAGTATGCCGGATCGCATTCCAAATTTTCCTGGGAGGGGGCAGACTGGGGGGAAGGAGGTTGAAGTGGAGAAGCCAGAGGAGTGCTCCCTTGGGTAACGTGGGTGGACTGCGTAGAAGACTGACTGGTGGACAAATTACTTGAAGCATTGTCCACAATCCACGACATCACCTGTTCGCACTGTTGTGGTTTAACAGTGCTCTACCACGTGTCCCTGTAAGTTGAGACATGAAGCTAGGGAGTGTAGCTCTGCGGCATTCCCCTGCTCCCTCATCAGCAGGTACTGTCTCACCCTGCCCAGGACCTGCAGTAATTGAATGCCCACGCCTACGCCCACGCCCTCATCCTTGACCCTTAGCCCTGGGTTCAACATTTTCTGTATATAAGTGTATTATATATACCAAAAAAAAAAATGGGCCTGCTGTACTGAAACCCACAAACTTGTTCAATCTGAACAAGTTAATATATAGGTGGATAAGTTAGAGCAAAATTACTTATTTATTACGTACCGTGCAGTATGGAGCAATTACACTGGAAACTGTTAGATTAGGCAGACTTGGTCTGCTTAAGTGCAACCCAGACAAATGTCACACAGAGATTTTTCGAATGTAGCTATATCAGTGAGAGCAAAGACCTTTTTTAATTACGTGACGTACAGTATGGGTCACCTGGACAGAAAATACGGATTGTGGTTTGTGGTGACTGGACAGCTGAACTGTGACACACAAAATGTTTCCACACAGCTGTATGAAATGGATTTGTATCGCTGAGATAAAACAACAAAAAAACAAATGGTTTTTTTGTGTGTTTTTTTTAACGTGACGTGCAGAATATATCAGAGAGCAAACTCAGCCCCTGCTGACTGTGGCTATTTTCACTGCACCCCGGAAAAATGTCGCACTCAGATTTTTCTAATGTAGCTGTATCAATGAGAGCAAAAGACCTTTTTTAATTACGTGACATACAGTATGGGTCACCTGGACAGAAAATACGGATTGTGGTTTGTGGTGACTGGACAGCTGAACTGTGACACACAGAATGGTTCCACACAGCTGTATGAAATGGATATGTATCACTGAGATAAAACAACAAAAAAACAATTTTTTTTTGTGTGTTTTTTTTTTTTTAACGTGACGTGCAGAATATATCAGAGAGCAAACTCAGCCCCTGCTGACTGTGGCTATTTTCCCTGAAACCCAGAAAAAATGTCGCACTCAGATTTTTCTATATCACTGAGAGCAAAAAAAAACCTACTTGCAGCCTCCCTGCAAACTGCTGCAAATATGGCGATAGCTGCACTACTAGTGCCAGCCAGCCCAGCCTGAAGGAGACAAAAAAAAGTGTCTTGTAGCCCTTAGAAGGGCTGTTGGTTCTTTTGAGATCACTCCTGCCTAACAGAGAACTAAATCCAGGCCCTAACACTCTCCTGAAACGCAGCAGATCTGTCCCTAACGACATCCAGACAGCTTCTGAGCCGAGCACCGCCAGACGTCACTAGTATATTCCAGGGTCACCTGATCTGGCCAGCCAACCCTGCTATCGACATGTAAGGCCCCACGTGATGCTGGGGGGTACCCGCAGAGTCTCCTGGCTAGTGATTGGCTGAGTTATAGGCGCCAAAAATTCAAGATGCGGGAGATGCCATTTCCTCAAGCATGGCGAGATGCTCGTCCGAGCATCGAGCACTTACGAGTACCCTAATGCTCAAATGAGCACTAAGCTCGGACGAGCATGCTCGCTCATCTCTAATACTAACCTTTTATGTGGTACGCGTATCAAAATGCTTTAGAGAAGTCAAGATGTACAATATCCATTGATTCCCTGCAGTCAAGTTTAGAACTTACCTCCTAATAGAAACTGACTAAATTAGGTTGACATGACGATCCTCATGAAGCCATGCTGATATGGAGTTATTTGCTTATTTTCGTAAAGGTTGCTCATTGAGCTCATTTAAGTTTAACATCTGTTGTGGTAAACTGTTTGAAGGTTTTCTAAGAGATGCTATCTTGATAGCATCTCTTAGAAACCTTCAAACAGTTTACCCACAACAGATGTTAAACTTATCGGCCTATAGTTTCTGGCTCTTTCTTTGAACCCTGTTTGAATAGTGGCACCACATTTGCTAAGCGCCAATCCTGTAGAACACTCCCTGTCAATACAGAGTCCTTAAATATCAGAAATAAGGTCTGGCTATGACATTACTTAATTGTCTTCGACACGGGTGTATGTCATTCGGTACTGCGCGATTTGTCTATTTTAATCTTTTAAGACCCGCTGTACTTTTCCTGGGTCTGACAGGGCACTTTTAATAGGAATGTATTTATATCTGCATTTCATCTGACAGTTTATTTTCCCAGTGAATACAGTGGAGAAAAAAAAAATATCTTAGCTTTTTTCTCCTCATGCTCTCTTGCAATCCCCCTCATCACTCTGTAAAGGGCTGACACCTTCGGGTTTATCTTTACCATTTATATAATGAAAAAATTTTAGGGTTATTTTTACTCTCTTGGCAATGCATTTTTTTTCTCTAGTTGGGCTGCTTTTTTTGTCCTTATTTCTATTTTTTTTTCTTTATCAGTTTTTCAGCTTCTTGCTCCTGTTTTGTCATTTAT
>ONZH01030915.1:0-25859 GCA_900303285.1 Rhinella marina | reverse complement strand
AAATAGTGGCAGCTGGGGACCAAGTACCGAGGGACAGCCACAGCCATCAGGTTGCGGAAAGCCTCAATCTATACCAGTCTATAGCGCAGCATCTCCAGGCTTAGCAGTTTGAAAATGTGGACGTTTAGGGCTTGTGCATGTGGGTGGGTGGAATTGTATTCGCGTTTGCGCTTGCGCTCCAATGTCTGATGCAAAGACAGCTAAACTCTGCGCTGGGACACATTGGTGTAGGGTGTGGAGGATCGTGGAGGTGAAGGGGTGGTTGTAGGGCGGGAGGCACTCGTGCCGGTGTCCTGGGCGGGGGGTTGACTCGCAAAGCCAGCATGTGACACAGGGGAAGGAGCAGTGGTGTGATCCGCAGGAGGTGAACGGCCTTGGTTCCTTTGAGTCGTGTGTTTAGCACTCATATGCCTGCGCATGCTGGTAGTGGTTAGGCTGGTAGTGGTGCCTCCCCTGCTGATCCTGGTGTGGCACAAGTTGCACACCACAGTCCGACAGTCATCCTCACTTTCTTTAAAGAACCTCCAGACTTGCGAACATCTAGGCCTTGGCATGGGAGCTTCACTCCGTGAAACAGTTGCTGATCTACTTGCTCTGGCCCTGCTTCTCCCTCTGGCCACCCCACTGCCTCTTCCAACCTGTTCTGGTGCTGCACTTGCCTCCCCCTCAGAAGCACTGTCTTGACTAGGCTTACCAACCCAGCTCGGGTCAGTCATCTCATCATCCACCTGCTCTTCCTCCAATTCTTCACTCTGCTGCCCCCTGGGACTTACTGCCCTGACAACAACATCAGTGTCTGACAACCGTGTCTCATCATCATCATCCGACACCTCTTGACGCACTACTTGCACTAAGTCCACACTCTCATCACCCACAGACTGCGAAAGTTCTAAATTTTGGGCATCGGGACAGAGCAACTGCTCAGGTTGCTGTTGAGCAGTGGTTTGTGTCTCTGGGTAGGGTCCTGAAAAGAGTTCCTGTGAGTATGCCGTATCTGAATCCATATTTTCAATGGGGGGGGGCAGGCTGGGGGGAAGGAGGTTGAGCTGGAGGAGCCAGAGGTCTACTCCCTTGGCTAGCGTGGGTGGACTGCGTGGAAGACTGGGTGGTGGATAAATTACTGGACACATTATCCGCTATCCACGTCATCACCTGTTCACACTTGTGGTTTCGATAGTGGTGTACCACGTAACCCTGTAAGTTGCGAGATAAAGCTAGGGAGCGAAACTCTGCGGCATTCCACTGCTCTCTCATCAGTAGGTACTGTGTCACCTTGCCCAGGACCACGGCCTCTGCCCCCTACATCACTTGGACGCCCTCGTCCTCGACCCTTTGCCCATGGGTTCAATATTTTGTGTAATCACTAAACTGTAGAATTAATATCTGAGGCCAAAAACGTATTCTCTAGACTGTGGCTAGTGTACCACACACCACAGAAATTTTCACTGGACTGTATTAAATGTATCTGAGAGAAAAAACGTATTCTCTAGACTGGCTAGTGTACCACATAACACACAATTTTTCACTGCACTGTAGGATATATAACTGAGAGAAAAAATGTATATTTTGTAGACTCCGGCTAGTGTGCAGCACACGTGTTAAAGGACATATTAATTAATAATATTTTGTGGAATATTATCAATTAATATTCATAAATAGGCATAACCGGCTCTCGCTAGCTCTGCCTATTTATTTGCTCGCCAAATGTTAAAGGGTTATATTAATTACTAATATTTTGTGGAATATTAATAATCAATATTCATAAATAGGCGTAACCGGCTCTCACTAGCTCCGCCTATTTATTTCCTTTACTGAAGTCCGTTCCCTGTACTATGGCGGCTACACAAAATGACAATGTAAACGGTACTTTAAATAATAAAAACATTTATTACAAAATACTAAAAGTCTACAGTCTAATTATTTAGACTATATCTATATATATTTATATTGGTGTATATAAATGTATATACATATAGCCACACAACAATACAATAACACAACCTCAGTATTAAAACTCAACTACACTGCACAATCCCACATATGGATTCCACCCACAAGCTATCTAAACACATACTCTCACACAGAAATACATATAATTACAGCAGTACCCTCCCAAGCCTACTACTAGCTGTCCCTAAAAGGGGTTACTTACAATACAGGGGTTATAGGGGAATGCAAGGGGTTAAATGCAGTGAATAAGGCACTGCAGGGGTCAGGAGTTTGGGGATAATTAGGGGTAACAGGGAGTTCCAGGGGTACTTAGCCAGTCTCTGTTTCTGGAGGGGCTGCTTGGCTTCGTTCCTCTGTGGTGATGAGTTCCCTCTCCTTGTGGTGGTCAAAGCTCCTCTGCTTGTGGTGGTGAAAGCTTCTCTCTCTTGTAGTGGTCAGAGCTTCTCTGCTTGTGGTGGTCAAAAGCTCCTCTGCTTGTGGTGGTCAAAAGCTCCTCCTAGTCCCCCAAATGCTGGACTATTTATCTATCATAGGTAGATATATATAGTATAAAAACAGGTTTAGCATGTCACCAACTACCTGTTTGGGGTCTGCACAAAAGGACACTAGATTTCAATCAGGTGTAATAAACCTTCACAATACAAGGCCTTGGCCTGGAGGAGACCAACACCTGTGTTCATAGCAACCCTTGGGGCATATCTGGAGACCCACAGATACATATGTAGAAGGCCCATATATAGACATACATACATGAATATGCATGCATATACATATATACATATATTATACCAACACTTCCTTCTACAATCCCCCTGTTGTCGGGAAACAACAAATTTTTGGGGGAAGTGTTGGGAAGTATTTGCCTCCTCAACCTCACTCATAACGGATAACAGTTCAGGGTGGACTGAAGAATTATCCTGTCCTTAGGTACTCAGACATTTCCCTCGTGGCCCTGCCCTTCACCGTAACCCAACATCTCCATCCACAGGATAAACCGTCCTCGCCTTTATCTTCAGCTTCTCCCACCGTCATCATCTCAGACTTCTGGGATGGCTTCACTAGTATCTGGTCTTCAAGTATTCAGCTCCTCCCACTGTCGTCTTTTATGGGTCAGACTCTGGGATGGCTTCACTCTCAATCTTCTTGTAGTGTCGGTCTTCAAGTATCCAGCTGCTCCCACTGTCGTCTTCAGACTCTGGGACGGCTTCACTCTCGATCTTTTAGGTCGATCCACGTCGCACCTCCTTCTTTGTGGGGTGCGGTCAATTGTGGAATGGCCTCCTTTCAGACTTTCTCCCGACACTTCTTTCAGCTTGATTGCGGACTCTGTCGTTGAGGAAGTTCTCCCATGGACAGATCCATAGGTCTTTACAAGGCAGGTCAGAATTTCTGGAGTGTGAGGTGATGTCAGCCCAGGCTACTACACTATAAATAAAGCATTGTGGCGTCCCCTTTTAGGAGACTCTGTTCAAACACAACCATGTGTGTCTGCATCTGTCTTCTCCTGGCCGGGGTAATTACCACCGACCAGTAATTCTCCATAATGACCCATCAGGGGGAGAAACTCTTATATAAGATTTGGCACCCACAGACAATGAGGGGGCTCTAGATTAAGAGCGACAAAGTTTGCAGCGACATCTGGAACTAAGTGTGGATCCAAATGGCTTTATTCAAACTGACCTTTATCGTAAGCCTACTGCTACGAACACAGTATTGCATGCTACTTCTGCTCATCCAGGCCATTTGATAGATAACATTCCAGTTGGGCAATTTTTGCGCCTGAAACGGATTTGTTCTAATGATCATACATTCCAAAAACGGGCCCAGGAACTCGTAGTACGGTTCCGTGAACGTGGGTATAGCAATAGATCGCTGAAACGTGCCCTGAGACGAGCTAATAGCAGTGAACGAGAGGCATTATTAATTACAAAGAAACAGAAAGCAGGATCTATGGATAACATTCGGTTTATTACCAATTTTAATTCCAGGATGGATTTAGTCAAGGGAGCACTGCAAAAATTCTGGCCGATTTTATTGAATGATCCAGACCTAGCTGAATACCTACCTGAACGCCCGGCACTAACTTTTCGGCGATCCATGAACTTAAAAGATGTTTTAGTTCATAGTCATCATCAAGGTGAGAAACCTGGTGCGGTGTTTGGGTCTAGGGGTCCCAGGTGGGGCTGTTCCCCTTGTGGGAAATGTGTTGCATGTGTAAATGTTGATCATGCGGATTTTTTCCAGGATTCTAGGGGACAAACAACATACAAAATCACGCACAAAATAGATTGTACAACTGTAGGTGTCATTTATTATGACACCTGCCCGTGCAAAAGAATTTACATCGGCATGACCACCCATGAGCTGAAGAAACGTGTAAGAGAACATGTTCGTGATATAGTGGCTACAACTGAAAGTGAATTTATATCTGGACTAAAAACATTGCCCAAACACTTTAAATTACACCACCATTGCGATGCAAACCTATTAAGGGTGATAGGTATTGACCGCGCATATCAATCTATTCGGGGGGGCAATTGGAAATGTCGCCTTGCTCAAAAAGAGACACGTTGGATTTATAAATTGGGTACGTTGTCTCCATTAGGCTTGAATGAGTACAACAGCTTTGTGCCCTTCCTGTAGATGAGTGCAATTTTGGGGGGTTTGATTGTGTTTTGTCCTCTATTATATATCTCACTCCTTTTACTTACCTTATACTCCTTTGTTGGTTTTTTTCTTTTCTTGTTTTTGCTCCTTTCCGACTGGGGTAGATATTGGAGGGTCTTTATTTTAATTTGTCTTCTATGTTTTTGTTATATTAAGGGTGTGGATTTATATTTCTCTTTGATCACTAATTGTTTTTTGATTTTTTTTTTTTCAGTTTTAGGTTTTTTTCAAAATCATTGACAATGGGGAGACACAGTATAGTTATTTCTATACATCTATGGATAATGGACAATATAATAATGGATAATTTCACACACATAAAAATTTTTTAAACTGACAATAGGATATATCCTTCTTTTTTCCATATAGGAATGGACTTATGTTTATACTCCGGAATGGGATATAACTTCTTTTGTTCTTTCTGCACAATATTGTTCTGAATTTTATACCCTCTATTGGGATAACCCCCTTTTGCACTATGAGCACTTAGCACCTTTGGCACTGGGCACTTTGCACTTGCACTGCACGTTTTATTTCTTTTGTTTGGTTCACTTTTCATTTTATCAATTTATCTTTCATATATGTATTTTTTTTTAAAATATTTTTGTATATAATGAATATTCAATGCCTGTGTTTCTACACATAATTTTATTTTCACACACAATCAATTGATATCCCAGATATGGTAATCAAACACTTTTGTGTATGTGTGTATATATATGTATATATATATATATATATATATATATATATATGGATTTTCCTTTTGATAATTTTAATTATGTCCATGTCCTTTATATGTATGCAATTACGCAATGATCATGCCGATTTCTGTGTCTTTGTTGTTTCAAATCATGTGACCATAGTTGATCATGTGATGAGTGATCCACCCCTTCGCTTTTAGACTTACTGTGTTTTCATTTCCGATCATGTGATCATTGGACCGCGTATCGCGTGACCGTGACTACCATCCTCTCGCGAGACTTGGTCTGCGCGTGGCCATGGAGGCCTCGATACACGCGATCCCGGACCTGATGATGAGGTAATCTATGCCACCTGTTGTGGCATTATTTAAATCCTCCTGTGAACACTGTTCCCCACATTTCTTTGTCACCCCTGACGAAGCCATACCGGCGAAACGCGTCGGGTGAACGGGGGACTACACTTGCGACGCCCTTGTGATTATTCTGCTAAGCCGGTAACGTACTGCCATGATTACCTGTGCCCCTCTTTTTTTAGCTCTATTTCATTGGTAAATTTGCTGATTACCTTTTTATAAATCTATACATGAGCTTTGGGGACAATTTTCTTTGTTATGGCAATTTCTAATGTGGCTTGTCAATAATTCTATTGGCCCACTATACGTTTTTCTGGCCTGTGTGATTTATTTTGGGCCTAGACGCAGGTGTATAGTCCCCCTCAAAGTGGGGCATATTTGCCTTTTATCTTTTGTCTCCTATATGTATGGACTCCTCTATTTTAGCGATGTAATTTTAATATTTAATAAAGATTGAATAATTTGCTATTGAATTGAGTTGTTTTCTTTGAGGGCATTATACAGTTCTTGTTATGATTCTTGTTTACTTTACTTGTTTCTTCTGTATTTTTGTTTATCATTTAAGTAAACTATATATTTTTTTCCACTTAGCTATTGTGTGTGGACCTATTTATTCTCGCATCATAGAATTCACAGTAAAACAATTGGTGTCAGAAGTGGGATGCGTGAATAAATATGTTGTGGTAGAGGGGTAGAAAGTAGTGAATTTGATCCCTGATGGGATACTGTTCTTGGCCACTCACTAATGTTGGTATTGAGCAGGACACTTTGGCGGGAATGGCATAAATAGACTTGTGAACCCTGACAAGTGGAGCTGTTAATGGCGATATATAGCTCTATGCAGGTAGAGTGAGTGTCTGTATTTAGCTTGTAAGTACTCAGGACTGTGTGGTTGTCTAACAATTTCATACGATTTGTTGCAACCTGTGGGGGCAACTATTTGCTTCTACTAAATAGTTTCTTCAGAGAAGTTTCTGTACCCTGGAAAGTAGGGTGGGCGCAGCAATCTGCTCCTGCCCAGTGTTTTTCAGAGAAGTGTTTCAATAGATATCTGTTCCCTGAAAAGCAGGATGGGGCAGCAGTTTGCTTTACTCAGTTTCTTTAGAGAAGTGTTTTAAGTTTAGTAAAAATGTTGAGAGTTCCCAGTGGTTGATATCTTTTAATGGTTAGCTGAGATAGAGGATGACAAAAGGCTGATTTATGATCCCTTCATCAGGCATGGTGGGGATATTTGTGGTGTTCCAGCATAAATGTCTTAATGTTTAGTATATGTCGTTATGTCGACAAGACTGTAGTATTGGTGTTTATAATACTTGTGATGATGTTTAAGAAAGGAAAACCTTGGATAAGACAATAGAGTGATCAGGGTTCCAGTAATAGTGAGGAATACATGATAAGGAACGTTTGTCATAATGTGAAAACAAAGAGGTTGAGCTGTTTTATGTGCAGTGTTTGTGTAAGGAAGGCTATAGTATGATGTGTGAAGACCAACTAACTAACCTTCTACCCAAGGCATGAAATAGGGCCTACCCAAGGCATGAAATAGGGCCTACCTTGTTAGCACCCAGAATAAAAGGAATGTGGTTAAGTATGTCTCTGCTACTGATCCATATCTGGGAAAGTTGTGTGGGAGCAGGGGATCTTGTATTTTCCCTAAATCTCAATAGCAGTTTTTATACAATGGAAGTGAATTTTGTTTAATGGTGACCAGTGGTATATACAGGGTATATAGAATATATACATCTTGTATATGTGTAATGTGCACTAAATAAGAAGGGATACATGAAATGTTGGTAGAGAAAGTTGATTCTTTATGAAGTTATATAGAACGAGTGTAACATGTATTGTTATGGATTGAGATAGCAAAATAAATCCATGTCGTAGTAAATGTATACATAAGTAATTTGGCTTGAAAACAGTAATAATGACTTTTGTTTCCCCAACTATAATGATTTTTGTTTACTTTTGTTTTGTAGTTTATGATGTCGAGAAAGCCTTGGCCCTTTTAAATGTAGTTAACATTCTGTTTGCTTTTTAGAAAAATTTGGCCAGAAAAAGAAAATTTGAGAAAATGTGATCACTGAACCATTGATAATTTTTTTTTTTGTTAATCTATGAAAATGTAGGTTTTATTTTGATGCATATTTGTGGATTTTTGAAGAGCTCTATATTTTGAGATTTTTGTTTTTTACATTTTTTGTGTGAAAATGTATGGTGTGATGGGACCATATGTGTTTTGTGTATGT
Organism: Rhinella marina; assembly: GCA_900303285.1. Taxonomy (NCBI): domain Eukaryota; kingdom Metazoa; phylum Chordata; class Amphibia; order Anura; family Bufonidae; genus Rhinella; species Rhinella marina. The sequence continues at coordinate 17,939 of ONZH01030915.1, read as the reverse complement.
ACTCTACATGTCTATATTGTTTCATGTTCTCAAGACAGTTGACAGAAGCTCATCGGCTAATAGTTAACAAGTTACTACAGAAGGACAATCAGTACAATTTGCCCAATTCAAGGGGGTAGGGACAAATGACATAGAGGGGTGGGAGGAGAAAGGTGGGACCTCACAAGGAGAATGACTGCCCCTGACAGCTTAGATGTAACAGACACTTTGCTCCTCCCCGAAAAAGATGTCATATGCCACTAAATAAGATAAAGATAATGAAGAAACCTGTTAAGAAGAGTGACTGCAGTTAAACTCTTGATGTGTACACATGGTTTAGCTGAACTGTTTATATTTGGTTTAGTACAATAGTGTTATCAATAACAAGACAATGGTGTGATAAAATAAGCAAACAAATGAGTAAAAGTATTTATATTGCCACACTGTATGCATTGTTGATCATACTGCTAATTGCCCAGGTATGTGGTAACAAGGTGTTTGCTGTATAAGAACTGAAAGATGAAAACATGCAAGTTTATAAACCATATAGAGGGAATAATATGTATTTGGTGTTTATTTTAATTACAAAGAAGGTGTTTGAGTATTGATGTGTTTATATAGTAGATATAGTGAGGTCAGAAGAAGTCATTAGGGAAATGTCCTTGCTATAACAGAAACGGTCTGGGCAAATAGTTTTTTGATATTTTTGTTTTGTTGCATTCACTTGATGAAGGGGTGGTGATAGCAAACATCAGGACTGAGACTATGAAGAGTTTTCACATCAACTCCACCATAGATTTATTATTGCCATGAACTGAGTTTCCCCAATGTGGATCAAGTTTGTTTAAGTATTACTCTGAGCAGGTGTAGGTGCTTATTGCTTGTGAGCCTAAAGATTCAGCAGCCTGATCTGGATGTTCTACAGAGGTGCCAAGATGATGATGCACAAGTCCAGGAGAGGAGACCCTCACCAGATGTAACAGCCTTCCAGAGACATGGCCTTTGGGCCCAACAATACGCCTTTAGCCACAAGCCTGCAATAACACAAAGGACTTTGCTGCTTGCACTGTTATTGCCCAGAGGTGGACTTTGCAGTTGGGAAAGAGTATGACTAAGGCTCTTACCAGAAAACCACCAACCAGCAGGGCCAATGCCAGTTATAATAATCTCCAGACTTATGAAGGAGGGCTACACATCAAGTCTCCTTTCTGAAGACCAGAGACAGCAGTGATGTTCCGAATATCCACAATTACCTGAGAAAAGGGGCTCTAGAGTCTGTACAAGCAACCTTCACACCTGCATTCTCCTCACCCATCAACACAGATGAGGGAGGGGGAAAGACTGAGACAAAGACAAACTGCTCTGCATTGAGACTATATAAGAGTTGCACCAGAGAAAGAAGATCTTCACAAAAGAGTGCTTCATATTTTCAGACATTGATATTTTTGTATATTTGTTTTTCTGTAAGCCCACATGTGACCATGAATTTCTGTTATAAGCAACCAACATATGTGAACAAAGCTTTAGTGTTTAGATTAATAATATCACTACATTGAGGGATAACTATAGAGAGTTATTTAGATGTGATACCAAGTATAGGGTGATAGGAGTTAAAGATTAAACCCAGGGGTGGATTGAGTAATTTAGATGGGTAAGAGACAAATAATAGTGTGATTAGCTAGTAGTTTATAGTGGGAGTGAATGAAAATAAAGAACAAGGGGTGGAATGTATATCGAATGATTACTTTTTGTATTAATGTTCTTTATATTCAATTCACTTATGTCTTCTTGTTTGTATACCTTTCTTTACTCTGCTGTGTTTGTCTCATAGTTGTCTTATCTTTACTATTGTTCTATTGTTGACCATACAGTCTGTGTATTTGGGGTCTGGTTTTACATTTATGGCTATGTCTTGGACACTTCGCAAACATTGCCTCATCTAAACAAAGGTTAATCTTTACAAGTGTCCATAGTTAATCAATAGTCACCTAAGGTATATAAAGTGTCTGTAAGCCCAAGGGGGGCGGGGGGTCCATGGAACATGCAGATGTTCAGGAGTGACATGACTGCTCAGGTGCAGCCATGTCAAGAAGTCAACTACTTTCGCAACCGGGTATCCCTGGTGATCCAGTGGAGGGCTCCCCCCCGGACAGATGTATTTTTAACTCATAGCTAAGTATATATTTGGTTTTATTCTTGTTTATTTGTTTCTTCTGTATTTTTGTTTATCATTTAAGTAAACTATATATATTTTTTACACTTAGCTATTGTGTGTGGACCTATTTATTCTCGTATCATAGAATTCACAGTAAAACAGCCGTATGCCATTAATATTGTTATATTTTAAGTGCATGGGTATTTTCGCATGCGGCGATGCCCATGATGTTTATTTTTTTTATTGGTTAAATATTTTTATTTTAAGGAAAGGGGGTGATTTGAGCTTTAATATTTTTTTGTAAAAACTTATTTTTTGTAACTCTTTTTTTTAAAGTCACCTTGGGTGACAATAACTGACAATCATTGTATTCTATATAGCCATCATTGAACACTTCATTTGCAATATAAAAATAAAATACTGCCACCTAGTGGCATGTATTGGTATATTCCTGAAATGGACGCTGAAGCCTACTTGAGGCTTTGGGCTATTTCAGCAATGTAACAGGTTCCCCCGATCTCAGCTGGGGAATGCTGTTACTGGAGCGGAAGCGCGTGGCTTCCGCTTCTGGACTGCTCAGATGCCATGGTCACATTTGACCACGGCATCTGAAGGGGAAAATGTGTGCGATCAGCCTTATTTAAAATAGCAGAAACCTGGCGGCTACGGCGCACGCTGCATGTGCGAGCGGGCTCCATGTTTAAAGACCGGACTTCTGCCATACATGTACGGTGGAGGCCCTGAATTGTGTGCAATTTGGGGAAGTCAAATTGATAACATTCCACCCATTGAAAAAGGGACTCAATTTGGCACCTGGATTTATGACATGGACACCCTTTCTCTCCATTAAGGCTCATGCACACGACTATATGAAAAAACGGATCCGCAAAAAATATGGATGACGTCCGTGTGCATTCCATTTTGTGGAATGGAACAGCTGGACCCTAATTGCAGGGTTGCCAACCTTCCTTTCAAATTTTTCTGGACAACTGAACCAAAATTTATGGACAGTCCAAAATTTTTACGGACATACACCACACCCCCTTTTTAGAGGACACTCCCCCTTCCATGCCCCAGAATAAAGAGGATTGTTCAGTAGTTAAAAATAAAATATGGCATATGGAAACAAAAACAACAATTTTCAGCTGTTACATCCCTGCCATTCTAGTCTGAGTGCTTTGTTTATATGGCTACAGTGATGATGCCTGTGACATGCTGGACTTTCTGGCATCATTGCTGCTGCCATGTAAACAAAGACTGACAGGCATGTGAGGGGCAAGTGTACACATCTGTCCCAATGTTGATGTGCACACTGATGTGCAGGTGTATGGCATGTGACCACTGCAGCCAGTTCTCAGCATTAGATCACCGATTGGTGATTGGCTGCAGCAGTAACATACCATATACCGGCAAGTCCTTGCTGCAGTTTAACAGACCAAAGCTGCATAAAATGGCTCTGAGAACATAGGACATATTTGGATAGACATTACATTCGCAAATACCAAACATACAAGATGATACAGCGCACATTCCTCTTAAATCCAGTGACGTCTCCCTGATGTAGATGTTCTCTTTTCTCATCTTCTCTATTTGGCCCAGACCACAAGGACAAGTTCTTTCAGCCACATCTTCTCTCTGCAGAGTTTGCCACAAAGATACTTTAGATAACCCACTTTTCTGTTATCCTGCTGCTACCTAAAATACTGTGCCCACTGTGCTCCCCAATGTCCCCAAATGCTATACTGTAGATATAACAGTGCTATATAGGTAGGACCCCATATAGTTAGTGCTCCCCAAAGTCCCACTGATACTAATAATTCTCTCCCAGAGTGCCCTCATTAGTAATAGTGCCCCAATAGTGATAATGCTCCACGAATAGCCCTTTTAGCAGTAGTGCCCTCCATATTGTATTAATAATAGTAACACCCCAATAGTACCCCTGGTAGTAGTAATAATTCCCCATAATAGAAATCATTTTTCCCATAATGCCTCCAGTAGTGCTCCCAGAAATAATAAGGACCCACTGGAATGGTCCCAGTAATTATAATTATAGTGCCCCCAGTAGCTTAAATGGTCCCCTCTAGTGCCCCCAGTAGTTTAGGTAGCCTCCTGTAGTATCCCCAGTTTAGATCGCTCTATGTAGTGCTCCAAGAATTTAGATAGCCCTATGTAGTGCCCAGTAGTTTAGATAGCACCCTGTAGTGCCCCCAGTAGTTTAGATAGTCCCTGTAGTGCCACGGTAGTTTAGATTGCCCCCTGTAGTTCAGTTAGCCCCCATAGTGCCCCATGTAGTTCAGTTAGCTCCCAGTAATTATATTGTCCCCTTAAGTACCCCCAGTAGCTTTACTGTACACTATAGTGGCCCCCCAGCAGCTTAAATGCCCCCATACCTTAACTAAATTCAAGCAGCACCAGCCCCGCTGCTATACAAGTCCCACTGTAGCATGGCACGGGCGGGAATGCTGCAGGCAAAAGACTAAGAAAAATAGCCAGGCTTTCATTGGTGGTCAGTGTGGGACTCCTCCTCCTCGCTCATCTCCAGCATGAGCGTCTCTCCCATTTCCCTTCACTGCGCACGCATGCGCAGTGCAGAGTTCATAGTTCGGGCCAGTTTCATGGACGGTGTTTTTTTCTGCCGGATGCTATAGGCAGCAGAAGAAAACACCCAGGTTTTGTGGACTGTTCGTAAATTTACGGACGGTTGGCAACCCTGCTGTTCAGGCCAGGCTGAACTCCACTGTATCTAATGTGGGGCATCACCCTCTGTGTTTTGGCAGCGTGAGATCACACTAGGGCTACATGCTGACACTGGTCGTGGCCAGGATCGCTGAGTAGTAAATTTACAGACGGTTGGCAACCCTGCCTGATTGAACAGTACTATCCTTGTCCGGACAATAATAGGACATGTTCTATTTTTTTTGCGGAACGGGAATATGGACAAATGGAAACGGAATGCACACAGAGTACCTTCAGGTTTTTTTGCGGACCCATTGAAATGAATGGATCCGCATACGGTCCACAAAAAAAAAAGGAACGGACAAAGAAAGAAAATACATTCGTGTCCATGAGCCCTTAGACTGACTTTAAATATCATTGATTCCTAAGGCTATATTAGATTAAAAGATCAGACAGACATTTATTGAGAGGGGAGGTTTTCTTCCAGGCAATCGCCTACTCACTAGGGGAGGAGATGGCTGCTATTACATGCAGAGGAATCCATCACAGTATGATTCATAGCTAATCACTTCTGTTAAACAAAAAGAAAAGCATACAGCACTCTTCAGTAAAGCAAAAAACATGTGCATGCCCCTGCAGGAGTAGTGTCCAAAGGGCTCATAAAACAAAGCATGTTCGTGTTGTGGCAGTCCAAACATACTATTTTTTGTAACGCCTTCACTTAACCACTTTTCACATTAAATCCCAGGCCAATTTTTTAAAATCTGACATATTTTACTTTCTGTGGTAATAACTTTGCAACGGTTTTTCGTACCCAAGCCATTCAGAGAATGTTTTCTCGTGGCACATTGTAATTCATATTAGTGATAGATTTGAGTCAATATATTTCACCTTTGTTAAAAAAAAACTAAATAGAGAATTTGGAAAAACATAAATTACTCTTACCAGTAATTGGATTTTCCCTTTAGCCTCCACAACGGCATAACATGGAGGTTACTCCGCCTCCTTAGGGGCAGGAAACAACTAGAACGATGCAATAAAATGCCCCCTCCAACATCCTGTTCCAGTTAATAACCTAGGACTCAAAGGTAGATTCCACAAATTTATTGAAAACACGAAAAACAGAAACAAGCACAACAAAATAAGAAACACCACACCAGCAGTACAATACAGAAAAAAATAATATGGGTGGGAAACTCCATGCCGTTGTGGAGGCTAAAGGGAAAATCCAATTACTGGTAAGAGTAATTTATGTTTCCCCCCCGCCTCCACAACGGCATAACATGGAGGACTGACAGAGAACTAAACAAAAAAATCAGGGAGGGATTACTGCAGACAAAACCTTCCTCCCAAAGGATAAGTCTCTGTTAGCAATAACATCTAACTTATAATGTCTGAAAAAGGTTGATGGGGTAGACCAGGTGGTAGCCTGGCAGATTTCTTCCAAGGAAGCATGGGCCAGTTCCGCCCAAGAAGTGGACACTGCTCTGGTGGAGTGAGCTTTCAAATTGAGAGGGGGCGGCAAGCCTTTCTCTTAATAAGGCCCATTCACACGTCCGTATTTTTGCACATCCTGGAAAACGGTCCGTTTTTTGCGGATCCGTTGTTCCGCAAAAAACTCAGTTTTTCCAGGACATCCGTTCCGTTTTTCCGTAAAAAACGGAAAGGATGTATCCATATGTCATCCGTTTTTTGCGGATCCGCAAAAAGTTTTTTTTCACCCCTCCTGGAACAGAATCCGCAAATACGGATGACATGCGGATGCCTTTCCGCATGTCTTCCGCATTTTTTGCGGATCCATAGACTTTCATTGTGCTATGGACCGCAATTCGGGAGAAAAGCAGGACAGGAGGATTTCTTTATGCGGACAGTCGGAACGGACACACGGATGCGGACACCACACGGTGTACTGTCCGCATTTTTTCGGGACCCATTGAAATGAATGGATCCGCATCCTATCCGCATAATTGTCCGCAATTACGGAAAGGATACAGACACATTATACGGACGTGTGAATGAGGCCTAACATAAACTGATGCATTGCCTGATCCACCGAGCTATAGTGGCTTTACTAGCCGCTTTCCCCCTGTTCTGTCCCTGATATTGAACAAGCAACTGGTCAGTTTTTCTGAAGTCCTTTGTTGTCTAGAGATATTGTAGGACGCATCTTCTAACGTCGAGGTTTGAGAATGCACTTTCCTTTTGTGAAGAAACCTTTGGACAAAAGGATGGAAGAGAAATTTCTTTTTAACAGTGGAACTTTGAAAACACTTTGGGAGGAAATTTTGGAGAATGCTGTAGCACTATTCTATCATCCAGTATTGTAAGATATGGAGGAGCTATGGAGAAGGTTTGAATTTCCCCCACTCTTTTAGCCATTGTAATAGCCAACAGAAAGGCAGTTTTAAGCGAGAGCCATTTGTCTGGAATAGAATCTAGGGGTTCAAAAGGAGACATAGTTAGAGCCACTAAAACCAGATTTAAAGGGATTCTGTCACCTCGTTTAAGCCTATAGAGCTGAGGACATGGACTGCTAGATGGCCACTAGCCCGTCCACAATATACTTTTCCTATTGCTGTGTGTGTCTTTGTTTAGTCAGAAAAACGATTTTATTCATATGCTAATTCTGGTTATAAGGAGCCCAAGGGGCGGTTACCAATATTCCTGGATCCCAGCTGCGTCCACTGTGAAGGAGCCCAGCACCGCCCCGCATCCTCTCATCTCCTCCTTGCTCCCCCGACTTCACACATTCAGAGCGCCGTAATCTCGCGATGGCTCGCGTGAGATTACGGCTCTGAGTGCGTGAAGTCGGGGGAGCAAGGAGGAGATGAGAGGATGCGGGGCGGTGCTGGGCTCCTTCACAGTGGGCATGGCTGGGATCCAGGAAGATTGGTAACCGCCCCTTGGGCTCCTTATAACCAGAATTAGCATATGAATAAAATCGTTTTTCTGACTAAACAAAGACACACACAGCAATAGGAAAAGTATATTGTGGACGGGCTAGTGGCCATCTAGCAGCCCATGTCCTCAGCTCTATAGGCTTAAACGAGGTGACAGAATCCCTTTAAGTCCCAAGGAGGAACATTTGATCTGAAGGAGGGACTGATCCTAGTTGCCCCTTTAAAGAACCCTTTAATTAACTCCAGATCTGCCAGCTTGGTACCCATAAAGTTACTCAGGGCAGCCACTTGCACCTTCAGAGTATTTACTCTGAGGCCTTTATCAAGACCTGCCTGAAGGAAATCCAGAATAACAGAGACGTCAGGAGCCATAGAGGGATTCCAGACTTGTGAAACAGATAATAAAAAGGAATTCCAGGTACGCAGGTAGATTTTTGAAGTTTACTTTTTCTACTGTGCATTAAAGGGGTTGTTAGGTAGGACTGCACGTGGACACCACAACACTACACCGGTTTCAAATTCAATTCTTTACTGTAAAACGATAACTTGGAACATACAGAATAACAATAATACGATGTGGTGCTATAGGTTTCTCAGTAGCTGGGGACGTTGACCTTGTGGGAGTCCCTCCCGCTCCGGGTGGCTGCGCCTGGCACTCACTGACCCGGCACGGCGGGTCTCGAGGAGAATGGGCCGCCTCCGCGGATCACTGTGGCGCTACCACTCACACTGCGGAATTTCCAAAGGTGGAAGCTATGCCCCTCGCCCTTTGGCTGCGGCGTGAGTCCAGCGGGTATATCACTGCGGGCGCCTCCATGGGTCAGAGTGAGAGCTACTCACTACCACACGGCATACCACCCTTACCTCAGGTTTCTGTTCTTCTGTTGATGACGATGGCCAGTCCTCTTTCCTTTTGGGAACGTTGAGCCAAGGGTACTTCTCTTGTGTAATGGCGGCAGCCTGGTCACTGTGGCTCCCAGTCTTTGACCCAGGACGTCCAGACACGGTACATTGGAAAGCCTTTTACTTCTGGTGCTCTCTTTTCTCCTTGAGCGTCTGTCTGCTTTTCCTTGTTTCTCCCCACACTCCCCACTTTTCTCTTCCACTTTCAATCTCCCCAGCTCAAACTCCTCTGTCTTGTCTCTTCCACCTTCTAGTTTTCACTGCCCCTTCTCCCTTCCGTTTTTGGCTCCTCCCCTTTTTATTGCTCTGTGTGTCTACATCATCTCTGCAGTGTCCCACTGCCCTCTAGTGGTCACAATGTTATCAAATGCTTCATGCCATCGGTTCTTTGGCTGTAAGTGGCCAGACGCTACACACACGGGGGAGACACACGAACCAGAGGGGGCTGATAACACAAACGGATACATGAGGTTTGTGGAGATGGTGGGGGCTGTGACCCCTGTCATATCATGGGGGTGCAGGGGGCTGGTACCCCTATTACAGGGTTGTCCGAGTTATGAAAAAAAAAATATAGCACTGTAAATCTGATGGGCAGCAATATATAACTAAGTTAAGCAAGTTTTAGGCAAAAAAAATCCATATTTCCTCATTTCCCTGGTTCTCTTCTGGTCTTTGTTTACATGCAATAACAACAATCTCAGCCCCTCCCCCTTCTCTGCAAAGGGAATGAATACAAGTGCTGAGTGACATGTCTGCCTGCTGGGATACTCAGCAGCATGTTGTATGTGTAGGACTACAAGTCCCAGCTGTACAATGACAATGCTGATACACACAGGAAATTCTCCCTACCTGTTCTTGTACAATACAATTCCTCTATAGCTCCTTGCCCAGCATTTGTCTCCTCTCACTGCTGCAGCTACTGTTTGTTCTAAAGCCTTGAGCCCTCAGTGTGTTCTGGCTGAAGGGGTTAATGTTTTATCTGAAGGAAACCAGGGAGAGCAGATAGCAGCCGGCAAAGGAAGGGGGCATGGCCAGTGACGTCTCGTGTACAGACTCTTATCTGAACTCTGAGGCTTGTGAACGAAACATCACAGAGCAGAGAGATAAGGTGACATCACAGGTCATGTGACCCTGAGTCAACTCTGAGAAACCAGCAGCTTTGGAAACACAAAGTATATGGGAAAGTTGTTATACCTGACAAGTTAGAAACATATAAAGAACAAAAAAATAACTCGGACAACCCCTTTAAGGTCTCTATGAAAGCATAAACCTTTATTTTTTAAGACTTGCCGCTCAACCTCCAGGCCGTCAAGTTGAAGTGTGGAATGTCCGGGTAAATCACTGGGCCTTGATCAAGGAGGTCTGGTATCCTGGGAAGATGCCAAAAATCCTGTTTTGCAAGAGCCTTCAGGATTGGAAACCAGGCTCTTCTGGGCCAAAAGGGGGCAATGAGGATTAATTCTGCCTTCTCCTCTGACCATCGACAGAACTCGAGGAATCGGTGTGAATGGTGGAAAGGCATACAACAGAGTCTGTGGCCACCGAGTCGAAAGAGCATCCATTTGAGTTGGTTGGTCCCACTGGGACAGAGAGAAAAATTTTGGGGTCTTTTTGTTTTCTCTCGAGGCTTAGAGGTCTATATCCGAATGACCCCACCTTAGGCAAATGTCCTCGAAGACTTTCTAATTGAGGCTCCATTCTCCTTCTCTTAGAACCTTCCTGCTCATAAAATCTGCCAACTCGTTTTGCACCCCTTTTATGTGGACTGCTGACAGAGACCTTAGGCTTAGCTTCGCCCACCTGAAGATCCTTGCCGAGATCAAGGGGAGAGAGCGGCTTCTCGTTCCTCCTTGTTTGTTTAAATAGGCCACGGTAGTCGTATTGTCCAATAATACCTTCACATGCCTGAGTCTTAGAACCAGAGAGAAGGCCTTTAATGCTTCCTATACAGCAGATAATTCTCTCTTGTTTGAGGATGACCGGGCCAGGAATGGGCTCCACAACCCCTGTCTCGTCTGTTGCTCCAAGGGGGCCCCCCATCCTTGACTGCTCGTATCTGTAGTTAACAGTAGCTGGTCTGTCTGACGCCATTCTACCCCTGTGGAGCAATTTTTTTTATTTTTTTTTTGAGACGACCACCATTTCATAGAGGCTTTTACCCATATTGGAAGGGTTATCCTCATATTCAGAGAAGACTGTTTTCTGTTCCAACTGTTCAGGAGAAATGATTGAAGCACCCTCAAGTGCGCTTGGGCTCATCTCACAGACGGAATTGTAGAAGTCAGCAGACCCAAAATCGTCATGATGTCTCTGATCGATGCTTTGTTTTTCTGACAGAACTGTGATACCTTGAACTGTGACCTCCTCCTGCTTTAAAGATGGAAGGAAGGAAGTCATTAGATTTGAGTTTAGCAGTATTCCCAAAAAAAACACATTTCTGACTCGGCACCAAATTTGAAAGTTTATTATCCAACCCAAGTCGGACAGGGATTATAACGTGAACTGCAGATCCGATTTTAACTTTTTTTTACTGAAGGGGCCACAATCAGCAGATCGTCGAGATAAGGGACAAACAACACTTCGGATCGATGAAGAAAGCGCGACACTTCTGCCATCACCTTTGTGAAGATTCTGGGGGCCGAGCAGAGACCAAGCAAGAGCACCTGAAATTGAAAATGCTTCACTTCTTCCACTATCCATACTGCTAGTCTCAGAAAACTCTGGTGCTTTGGATGTATCTGGATGTGATAATATGCATCCATAAGGTCCAGTGTTACCATAAAGAAGTCTTTCTGCAGCAGATTTGTTGTGGATCTTATAGTCTCCATCTTGAATTTTTTGTAACATATATGTTTGTTGAGGTCCTTTAAGAGTATAATTGCTCTGTAAGTTCCACTTGGCTTTTTGATCAGAAACATTGGTGAGTAAAATCCCAGTCTCTTTTGCTTTGCAGGGACTGGTATTATAGCCGCCTTTTCCAGCAACAGGGCAATCTGCATCTCCATAGCCTCCTGATTTTCCCCGTCAGTCTTTTGTTTTCTATTTACCTGTCGGGGGAGAGTCCAGAAATTCCAATTGGTAGCTGTCTTCAATAACGGAAACTACCCAGGGAGAAGCAAGAATATTTTCCCAAGCTAGGGAGAAAGAGGATGTTATCGCAATTCTCGCGATACTCTTCTTCTTTGTGTGGTGCCAAATCGATTAGAAGTATAAGTATGCATATGCTCATACAGCTTTCACAATGAGACCAGACACATAAGTTGGTTTCATGGAAAATACTTCACCTCCCCCAAGCTAGAGAGAGTTTATTAAAGAGACATTCACTTAAATAGTAGGTATGACATAGACAAAAGGGGTGTTACTTAAGGAAAGTAATTGGCTCTTTGACAAAAGGGGAGTAGTTCATCAACTTCAACACTGAGTTCATTGGCACATTTGAAAGAGGCAAATTAACATTCCTTCCCCCCCTACAGTGCTCTTAAAACAGAGTGTTCACGTGACTCACATAGCTAATTAGCTGCCATCTAGTGGTCAAAAATGAGTTGTACAGGTTTTACACAATATATATAAAAACCTATCTCTTGTCAGGAGGCTTACCGGGCTAGAGGGCCTGAGAGGATCTGTAGTTTTGTGGCCAGTGTCTCCCTCAGAGACCAAGGATATCCTGAAAAGGGGGGAGCAAGCAGGTGTGAAACACACCGAACACAGGGACAGCTTCCACAGCGCAGAGGACACGGTGAGCTGTAGAAACGCCAACACCAAGTGCTTCCACCTTTTTGAATCGCTGGGAGAACACCAGTCACATGACCACCGCCGTGACGTCACTTCCAGCGCAACCCAGTGCTCCCACGCATACGTCCATAGCGTGGAACGCAGGAAGGCCACGATCCTCCGCCTCCCATGCGCCATACCCCGATCCCCTGGGGAGGAACAGAGAAGCCCGAGGCCTCCAGCAATCCGCCGGACTAACACCAAGGAGCAGGAGGGGCAACAGCAGGTAAGCCCCGGAACCCTGCTCCCTGCACCAGCCCTCCAGCAAAAAAAGCTGGGATAACAAACCCGAAGGCTGTGCAGATACTGCACCGATTCCTGTGACCTGAAGGACAGGAAACAACTGGAACAGGATGTTGGAGGAGGCATTTTATTGCATCATTCTAGTTGTTTCCTGCCCCTAAGGAGGCGGCGTAACCTCCATGTTATGCCGTTGTGGAGGCAGTGGGAAAAATTCATTATTTTCTAATTATGAATTTCTCCGCTTTCATGGAAAATATCAATACTAGAGATGAGCGAGCATACTCGTCCGAGCTTGGTGCTCGTTCGAGCATTAGGGTACTCGTAAGTGCTCGCTGCTCGGACGAATATCTCGCCATGCTCGAGGAAATGGCAACTTCCGCATCATGCTTTTTTGGCGCCTAAAAACACAGCCAATCACAAGCCAGGAGACTCTGCGTACCACCCAGCATCACGTGGGGCCCTTACATGTCGATAGCAGGGGTTGGCTGGCCTGATCAGGTGACCCTGGAATATACTACCGACTGGCCGCGGTGCTCGGCTCAGATGCCATCTAGATGTCGTTAGGGATAGAGCTGCTGCCTTTCAGGGACAGTGTTAGGGCCTGCATTTAGTTGTCTGTTAGGCAGGGATCACCCACAAAGAAACCAACAGCCCTTCTAAGGGCTAGAAGACATTTTTTTTTTTGTCACTTGGCTGGCTGGCACTAGTAGTGCAGCTATCGCCATATATAACCCCCTTTTATTTTATGTTATATCTCAGTGATACAAATCCATTGCACACAGCAGTGTGGAATCATTCTGTGTGTCACAGTTCAATACACTCACTATTTTCTGTCCAGGTGACACTTTCTGTATGTCACCGAATACAACCAAGTCATTTGCTGCCTGTCACGTGTATGGCTTCATCCCAAAAATCTCTGTGCGACATTTGTCTGGGTCGCAGTCTAAATAGCTACCGTCAGTAGGGTGTCAGTTAGCTCTACGATAGTTTCTGCACGTCACGTTCCCAAAAAAAACAAAAATACAAAAAAATATAGAAAAAAAATTAGTTTTTTGTTGTTTTAGCTGAGTGATACAAATCCATTTCACACAGCTGCGTGTAACCTTTCTGTGTGACGCAGTTCAGCATACTCACTCCAAACCGTATATACTGTCCAGGTGACACTTTCTGTACGTCACAAAAAACAACCAAGTCACCTGCTACCTGTCATGTATATATAGCTTGATCCTAAAAATCTCTGTGCGACATTTGTCTGGGTCGCAGTCTAAATAGCTACCGTCAGTAGGGTGTCAGTCAGCTCTACGATAGTTTCTGCACGTCACGTTCCCAAAAAAACAAAACTAAAAGAAAAAAATATAAAAAAAAAAATATAGAAAAAAATGAGTTTTTTGTTGTTTTAGCTGAGTGATACAAATCCATTTCACACAGCTGCGTGTCACCTTTCTGTGTGACGCAGTTCAGCATACTCCAAACGGTATATACTGTCCAGGTGACACTTTCTGTACGTCACAAAAAACAACCAAGTCACCTGCTACCTGTCACGTATATATAGCTTGATCCTAAAAATCTCTGTGCGACATTTGTCTGGGTCGCAGTCTAAATAGCTACCGTCAGTAGGGTGTCAGTCAGCTCTACGATAGTTTCTGCACGTTACATTCCCAAAAAAACAAAACTAAAAGAAAAAAATATTTAAAAAAAATATAGAAAAAAAATTAGTTTTTTGTTGTTTTAGCTGAGTGATACAAATCCATTTCACACAGCTGCGTGTCACCTTTCTGTGTGACGCAGTTCAGCATACCCACTCCAAACGGTATATACTGTCCAGGTGACACTGTCTGTACGTCACAAAATACAACCAAGTCACCTGCTACCTGTCACGTATATATAGCTTGATCCTAAAAATCTCTGTGCGACTTTTGTCTGGGTCGCAGTCTAAATAGCTACCGTCAGTAGGGTGTCAGTCAGCTCTATGATAGTTTCTGCACGTCACGTTCCCAAAAAAACAAAACTAAAAGAAAAAAATATTTAAAAAAAAATATAGAAAAAAATGAGTTTTTTGTTGTTTTAGCTGAGGGATACAAATCCATTTCACACAGCTGCGTGTCACCTTTCTGTGTGACGCAGTTCAGCATACTCCAAACGGTATATACTGTCCAGGTGACACTTTCTGTACATCACAAAAAACAACCAAGTCACCTGCTACCTGTCACGTATATATAGCTTGATCCTAAAAATCTCTGTGCGACATTTTTCTGGGTCGCAGTCTAAATAGCTACCGTCAGTAGGGTGTCAGTCAGCTCTACGATAGTTTCTGCATGTCACGTTCCCAAAAAAACAAAACTAAAAGAAAAAAATATTTAAAAAAAAATATAGAAAAAAAATTAGTTTTTTGTTGTTTTAGCTGAGTGATACATATCCATTTCACACAGCTGCGTGTCACCTTTCTGTGTGACGCAGTTCAGCATACTCACTCCAAACGGTATATACTGTCCAGGTGACACTTTCTGTACGTCACAAAATTAAACCAGACTGAACAAGTTTGTGGGTTTCAGTAAACCAGGCCCATTTATTTTATTTTTTTTATAGAATACAATTATATACAGAAAATGTGGAACCCCAGGGCTAAGGTTAGAGGACGTGGGCGTGGGCAGTCAATTACTGCAGGGGGCAGAGGCCATGGTCCTGGGCAGGGTGAGACAGTACCTGCTGATGAGGGAGCTGTGGAACGCCGCAGAGCTACACTCCCTAGCTTCATGTCTGAACTTACAGGGACACGTGATAGAGGACTGTTGAAACCACAACAGTGCGAACAGCTGATCTCGTCGATTGCAGATAATGCTTCAAGTAATTTGTCCGCCAGTCAGTCTTCCACGCAGTCCACCCACGTTAACCAAAGGAGCACTCCTTTGGCTCCTCCACCTCAACCTCCTTCCCCCCAGTCTGCCCCCTCCCAGGAAAATTTGGAATTCGATCCGGCATACTCTCAGGAACTGTTTTCTGGACCCTTCCCAGAGTCACAAACCACTTCTCAGGTTGCTGCTGACCTCTTTCCCGATGCCCAAGTGTTCCAACTGTCGCAGTCTGTGGGTGATGATGATGATAATGACAATGTTGAGTTAGTGGAAGAAGTTTGTAAAGAGGTGTCGGACGATGAGGAGACACGGTTGTCAGACAGTGGTGAAGTTGTTGTAAGGGGAGGAAGTCCGAGGGGGGAGCAGACTGAGGAATCGGAGGATGACGAGGTGACTGACCCGAGCTGGGTTGATATGCCGAGTGAAGACAGTGCTTCTGAGGCGGAGGCGAGTGCTGCACCAGAACAGGTTGTAAGAGGCAGTGGTGTGGCCAGAGGGAGAAGCAGGGCCAGAGCTGGTGCATCAGCAGCAACTGTTTTACGTAGTGAAGCTCCTGTGGCGAGGCCTAGATGTTCGCAAGTCTGGAGGTTCTTTAAAGAAAGTGAGGATGACCGACGGACTGTGGTGTGCAACCTGTGCCACACCAGGATCAGCAGGGGTGCCACCACTACTAGCCTAACTACCACCAGCATGCGCAGGAATATGAGTGCTAAACACCCCACTCAATGGAACCAAGGCCGTTCACCACCTCCTGCGGGTCACACCACTGCTCCTTCCCCTGTGTCACTCGCTGCCTCTGCTAGTCAACCCCCTGCGTCACTCGCTGCCTCTGCTAGTCAAACCCCTGCCCGGGACCCCGGCACGAGCGCCTCCCGCCGGAAAACCACACCTTCGCCTCAACGATCCTCCACAGTGTCCACGAACGTGTCCCAGCGCAGCGTTCAGCTGTCTTTACAGCAGACGCTGGAGCGCAAGAGGAAATACAGTTCCACCCACCCACATGCCCAAGCCCTCAACGTCCACATCTCCAAATTGCTTAGCCTGGAGATGCTGCCCTATAGGCTGGTAGAGACCGAGGCCTTTCGCAATCTCATGGCGGTGGCTGCCCCTCGGTATTCCGTCCCCAGCCGCCACTATTTTTCCCGATGTGCCGTCCCAGCTTTACACCAGCACGTGTCAGAGAACATCATCCGTGCCCTGACCAACGCTGTTTCTGAGAAGGTCCACCTAACCACGGACACGTGGACAAGTGCTGCCGGGCAGGGACACTATATCTCACTGACGGCACATTGGGTTAACTTGGTGGAGGCTGGGACCGAGAATGACCCTGGGGCCGCTCATGTACTGCCCACACCGAGGATTGCGGGGCCTACCTTGGTCACGGTCTCTCAGACGTACTATGCCTCCTCCTCCGACCCCTCCTCCTCCTCCACCGAATTACCATCCGTGGGCATGGCGCCTTCAGTCGGTAGCTCTAGGCGCAGCAGCAGTGCCGTGGGTAAGCGCCAGCAGGCGGTGCTCAAACTGCTGAGCTTAGGTGACAAAAGGCACACCGCCCAAGAGCTGTTACAGGGCATCACGGCGCAGACCGATCTGTGGCTGGCACCGCTGAACCTCAAGCCAGGCATGGTTGTGTGTGACAACGGGCGTAACCTGGTGGCGGCTCTGCAACTCGGCAGACTGACACATGTGCCATGCCTGGCCCACGTGTTCAATCTAATAGTTCAGCGGTTCCTCAAGACATACTCCAATCTGTCTGATTTGCTCACCAAGGTGCGCCGCATCTGTGCGCATTTCCGCAAGTCGAACACAGATGCTGCCACTCTCAGGGCAGCGCAGCGCCGCCTACAACTGCCCGCTCACCGACTGTTGTGCGACGTGCCCACGAGATGGAATTCCACATTAAACATGTTATCCAGAGTTTACCAGCAGCGCAGAGCGATTGTAGACTGCCAGATGTCATCTTCCAGCAGAACTGGTAGTCAGGTCTCTCAGATTCCTCAAGTCTACAATGAGGAGTGGACGTGGATGTCTGATATCTGCCAGGTGTTGAGCAACTTTGAGGAGTCAACACAGATGGTCAGCGGCGATGCCGCCATTATCAGCCTCACCATCCCGCTGCTTTGCCTGTTGAAAAACTCACTGCTCAGCATCAAGTCGGATGCTTTGCGCTTGTCACAAGAGACGGTGGAGGAAGATACGTCGCTTGATAGCCAGAGCACCCTCCGTTCTGTTTCTCAGCATGTATCGGAGGAGGGGGATGAGGATGAGGAGGAAGAGGAGGAGAATGTCGGCGAGACAGTAGAGGGTACCAGTGCTCAGTCCTTAACTCTTGAGCGTGTATGGGCTGAAGAGGAGGACTTGGAGGAGGAGGAGGAAATGGAGAGTCAGGCCAGTGAGGAGAGGGAATTCTTGCGTGTTGGGACTCTGGCGCACATGGCAGACTTCATGTTAGGCTGC
>ONZH01030914.1:0-29236 GCA_900303285.1 Rhinella marina | reverse complement strand
ACCCCACTTTTTGCTAATTCTTTACCAAAAATTTAAAATGTTATATCTTTTTGTTTGAAGCCTGAAATGTGGCAAGAGGTTGAAAAGTTCAAGGGGGCCGAATACTTTCGCAAGGCACTGTATATATATGTACATACAAAGTAAGCTACTTTTTTTGTATTGTATTAAATCATCCATGGTAGCTTGCACCTGACTCTCACCTGTAGGAGGTGCTGTTCCATTTTTGAATAATTATGTATATATAGGGGAGTATGGCTTCCTCGGAACTTAGCACTCCTGTTCACATGTTGCAGGAGCTGGGTGCTCCTTTGATTCATACTTGCAGGTTTGTGTAGGATGCAGGTCAGGGTTAGAGTAAGACCCTTCTGATTGGAAGCCACCTTGTTGGTCGGTGGATGGGCCCGACATATTCATGATCATTTATATGCGCTAAGAGCTTCCACTTTATCTATCAGTCTATATAGCAGTAATGCTCTTTTACCTTTTCATATATTCACCTTATCTGTCTTAGTGCATACAGAGTGCTGCTACTTTTTTGTATTGTACATATATATATATATATATATATATATATATATATATATAGTAGCTATGCCATTTTAATCATTTTGAACAAATAAAAACGTTTCTTTCTACAAACCTACATCTAAGTAATGAAGCTAAATGAAAACTAAAACACTGCATTGTATAGGTAAACTGTATCTCTGTGGTAGTGGATTTTCAGTGGTAGCCATGGAAGAAGCTATCTAGAGTATAGCAATCATTCACGTCTTTGTAAGCTGACACTTCTATCAACCTATTAATCAAGTTCAATACCAGATGGACAGGAAAGCCATGAAACTGCCATTACATGTGAAGGAAATTTGAAACAAGCCCGAGTCGTGTTTTTTATTCTAACCTAACTGGCCTACAAAGGTAGCAACCTCAAAGGAGTGATTATTTCTTTCTGCAGTTCTGATTTATGATGTGCTAGAGACAAGAAGGGCATTTATATTAGACAAACAATGTATGATGTAAAATAAACACACCTTGTCATTAAATAATAAATTTGAATTATTTTAATAATTAGGTACATAATTTTTAGCATTTCTTTAAAGGCAACACTTTATTATAACTTGTTTCACATTTTAAGGTCATCCGAGAAAATAGCATCTATTTGTCTCACCTATTTAAATGCTTCCTGCACTGTACAGTAGTACAGATTTATCATAGGAACATTGGCCCTTATATTAAACCAATCAGAATCCTGCATTTTATTCCAGTAGTACAGATTTATCATAGGAACATTGGCCCTTATATTAAACCAATCAGAATCCTGCTTTTTTTTTGGTCACCCTTTTTACCAAGAAGATGAAGAAAGGAGTCTAATATGGCTTCAATTAGTAGGTACTTGTAAATGGCTTATGTTGAGGTGATTCAATCCTTCTAGTGGTGGAAGGTCACAAAATGTGGCTGGATAAAAGATAGGAATCCCTTAAAGGGATCTGTCACCAGGAAATTCACTGTTAAGCCAAGCACAATTTCTTGTAGGCCTACCTCAGATAAATATGATATCTTTCACTTAGTGATCCATTGCTTCATTCTAGATAAAAAAGTACTTTCAATCCATATGAAAATAAGCAGCTAAGTGCACCAAGGGCAGGCCACACACCACTCTGTACACCCTTGCTCTTACTGTTTCCTCTGCCAGCCCTCCCTCTCCTTCTTGATTGACAAGGGAAGACAACATGACTATGCAGGAACCTGGCCCTGTCAGTCAAGAAGAAGAGGGAGTGGTTGGCAGAGGAAGAATGAGGAGCAAGCCTTCAGAGTGGTATTGGACCTTCCTTGGTGACTAAATTACTCATTTGTAGAGTGAAATAAGAATCGCTATGTGAATCATTACTAGTGATGATTGAGAACCCCGATGTTCGGGTGCTCGGGTGCTCTGGCCGAACACTATGTGTCGCTCGAGTGTTCGGCCGAGCACCCGAGTATAATGGAAGTCAATGGGAGAAGACCGGGCACCCCCTGCTCTGCAGAGGGGAGGGTGTCTGGTCCAAAGGGAAATGTCAGAAAATGTTGAAAACACCACAGAAATGGTTAGGGAACAGCATGGGGAGGATGTCTGGATGCATCTTGGACACCGAAGTCGCTGCTATTAAAGATGATGTCCGACTATTACGCCACTTTTACGGAATGACAAAAAAAAAACCCCAAAACCCAAGATAACATTAATTTTACAGGAAATATTGTTAGGAAACATAGATTTACTTGTACGTTAAGCGCAAGTGCTGCCAAAAATTACACGGATGAGGCAGTCCCATACAACCAATATATCATATAAAGGAGGGCCTCATTCACATTGTGGTATAATTGTGGGACTCCGACACTCATAAAGCCTATGCACTAAGTGAAAGGGCTGCCAAAAATTACAAGGAACAGGCACTCTAATACACCCTTTATTACACATAATGGAGGGCATCAGAGACACCCATGAAAAATTATCATTAATGGCCTGCTGCTGACACTCCAAAACAATAGGGGAGACATGCTGCTGCTGCGCAGACCATCCAAAAAGTTAAGGGTGACACCCTGCTGCCGAGCAGACTGTAAAAAAAATTAAGGGTGACACCCTGCTGCCGAGCTGATAAAAAAAAAAATTACGGTAACACGCTGCTGCCGAGCTGACCGTCCAAAAAATTTAAGTGTGACATGCTGATGCCGAGCTGACCGTCCAAAAAATTTAAGGGTGACACGCCGATGCCGATCTGACCGTCCAAAAAATTTAAGGGTGAACCGCAGATGCTGAACTGACCGTCCAAAAAATTTTATTCTTAATGTGACATTCTGCTGAAGAGCAGACCGTAAAAAAGAATTTAAGTAATCCATAGAATGTATCAAAGTAATAAAAAGTCCTCCATATATGTCCTACAGATACAGGACACAAATCAGATGTGGGCCCGCATGATGAGCGACTCAGATGTATGCCAGATAGGAAAAAAATTCTGTATTGATACAGTAATCCCCGTACATTTATGCTGCACCTTAAACAAATTTAACTCCCCCAATAAAATATTAACATTTCAACCTATACAAAAAGGGAATACCCAAACTGACTCTCAGGCAGTGACAAGATGCACTAAAGGCTCCAGCTTTGCCTGGACTGTGACAAAATGGAGGTATTGATGCAGTAATCCAAGAAAGCTCGGAGTTCGATCTTGAGATCGAACTGGCAGTCTGCAGGGAGGTGAGCTACCACCTGTCGGAGCCTCTGCCTCTCGGCACCTCCCCGATGCTCTTCGCTGAGTGTCCCGGGGGCCGGAAACATTAACTTAAAAAATTTGAGTGTTCAAACCAGGCCGGGTCACCTCAATACTTGCGCTATGAATAATGGAATAGGACTCCATTCTACTGCCGAGCTGACCGTCCAAAAAATTTAAGGGTGAACCGCAGATGCAAGCATTTTGCCGTTAAAACTTAGTGTAGTCTTACTTTTGCAGCTTTATATTTTTCCCACAAACAAAAACTTCTTTATAAATCGTACTGATATGCAGAAAGCTGTAAAAATATACGAAGATAAGACTGTTTTATATATTTATCTGTATTCAATATACACAACCTCAGCACTACAGATGATTGAAAATCGAAAAAGCCATGTCCATGTTGGTTAGTTTTTTTTGTTTGTTTTTTTTTATCAATTTTTTTGGTCCTATTTTTTGGGTATTTTTTTAAAAAAATACATTATTAACTTTTGCTATAATAATATCAAAATCTGTATGTTTTTGCAAAGTATTTATAAACCAAAATATTAATGTATATCTCAGTTTAAATATCTATTTTTGTTCTTTTACACTTTGTAAACAATTATCTGCACAATAGGCTATGACACATATTGTAGCTTGCCGACAAGATAATAATGTAATATAATTAATGTCACAAATCAATACTTGTAGATTGATCAGTATTTTGGAATATGAAGTTTTATTTTTCCTATTTTCTAAAGGTGTTATCGGTCAGGGCGTAGTAGAGGGTGTGGTCTTGTAAATAAAGGGCTAGGGCTAGGCGAGGACTTTCTTGATACTGTCTTTTTTTGTATGGAAAATGTACAGTAAATGTAATAGATTACTTTATTGAGCTGTTGGAAAGAGTCTTTGTTAACAATTTTATAAAGTGTGCTCTGGGGGCAATTATAATTTATTGTAAGCAGGGAGCTTTTTAGTAGACACAAAAGTGGGATGGTTATGCTGATAATGGCATTATTGCCGCTCACCATCTGTGTAAATTCATCAAACGTAACACCTCACAGAGGTCAGACATCAATACCCACTCATCGCTTGTGAAGAATGTAACAACGGATGTCAGCTACATAGACTTTTGAACGGTTGTAATACGCTGTGCACCTAGCGTTACTGACAGGGCACACTTATGGGAAAAAAAAGCAGACGAATTTCACAATGGACTTTGGTCTTTTTGGAACAGCGACAATCTTTCTACCTACCCAAATACTATCCCTATAGTTTAATTCGCTCCTTGGGAAAATTTAACTGCAGCAGCAAATGAGAAACTGCGGCCTAAATTAACGGTATTAAATACGGATGTCAGCTACATAGACTTTTGAATGGCTGTACACCTAGCGTTACTGATAGGGCACACTTTGCCACCCAAAAAAAATAAAAATTTCACAATGGACTTTTGAACAATGATACTAACCCTGCCTATAGAAATTCTATCAATACGCAAATGTTATACAGCAAGACGCAAAAGAAGTACTGCGGGCTTAACAGCAGAAATTATAGCAAAGTATGTCAGGTATATAGTATACAGAGAGTATCCTACAGCATGTAGCAGCAGCACATGTGGCATTAATGGCAGGCCGCCTAGTGCTATTTTCACCACCTTTAAAGTCCTCAAATATCAGTAAATAAAGGTTTGTGCCAGATATAATAGCTCTTAAAAGGGCTTTTGGGTCTTTTCTGAGCTATATTTTAATCCCTGCCTAGCGTGCTTCTCTCCATACACTCTCTGTCCCTCATTGCTGCAGCTCTCCCTGTCTAACACTGGCCGGGTCACATGTCACCGGGTGCTTTATAGCAACCGATGACACGTTCCCGGCCAGCCAATCAGTGTAATGCCAGTAGCTAACATGGCTACTGGCATTACACTAAATGCCATACCTCCCCGCACGCTAATTGGCTAATTAGCGTGCGGGGAGGGGACTCGAACATGGCACTCAAGCACACATGGTATTCGGCCGAATACCACGTGGCCCCGAGCACCGTTCGCTCAACACTAATCATTACACAACTTTTATGGTGATAGACTCCCTTCAAAAGGAAACAAACAAAATAAGTGATACTTTTTCTTCCAGTGTGATGTTCCAGTCCTGCAGTGATGTCATCTTCTTGGCTGCAGTGGTGACTTGGTATCTATGGAACATCACCACTGTAGCCGGGAAAACAAACACTTGTGGGAAGGATTGGATTGTAAAGTTGGAAGTCATGAGAAAGACAAGTGATAAGTATCACTTAAGCTGCTGCTGAGTTTTTATTTACCTCATCTACGTCTTTAAAAGATTTTACTATAACAGATATTCATTTATAATAACTTTTTAGTGAGAATAGACAGATAGGATATCAACCAATTTTGAGGAGTACCTCATAGCTTTCCACTAAAGTGTATAGTAAATACAAAAACTATACATGAGCGCCCTGGTCACACAGAGACCCACAAAACTGGGTACCATGTACCCCATTCATAGTATCAGTGTTGGTTCTTGGAATCTACTCACACAATGCAATTATAGCATATAATTAGAGTTGAGCAAAGTATTCAAAAATTTGATTTGGCTACTTTGCCAAATTTTACAAAAGAGTTCTCTTTGTGCCGAATTACTACATCACGAAGTGCATTTCTTTGTAAGTAGTGGGTTCAATTACAGGGAGCGGTGATTGTGCCACCCCCTCCCCCCCGATCATTGTACCTCTCAGATGCCATGCTCATAGCTGATAGCATCTGGCAGTAAAAACACAGTGTAAAATAAAAAAATGAAATCATACTTACCTCTTTCATTTACTTGCGACATGCCGGCTGCCACCATCTTGATTGAAGGTCAAGCACGAAATCCCACACGGTCCATCATCACTGCACTGGATTTCGTGTCAGATCTTCAATCAAGATGGCCTGTTGCGAGCAAATGAATTTTTATGATTTTTTTGAACCATTTCAGGGAAAAATTGATTTGCCACCACGAAGTTCAAGGAAATTTGGCTTTGTGGCAAATTGAATTTTCCCTGAAGTTCGCTCAACACTACATATAATCTGTGTGTATGTATGACATTCTAATAGGACAGAATTATATGTGGTATATTTGGTGCAGAGCTCTCTGGATTACATTACATATTTCACCTAAAACTACTGCAAATCCATGGTAAACGGCAGCCGTAAATCCATATGTATTGCAGTTCCACTGTAGACAAATATATCCATAAAAAGCAATATGTGGAGTGGATACATAAAACATAACCCCCATCCCCCATATGAATAATCAAAATGATTTCTTCACTAATAATGTCTTCTAGTTCACATGCTTCCTACGCAATATTCCCAAATTACCTCTACCACTCATAATTAGTCTTGTACACTATTGATGGAATACATATGTCCGTGTGATAAAGCTGAAGATCTTATTTCTACATTCCTCCTCACTAATCACATTGGCTATTCACTTGTCACATAGTGCTGGAAAAACTATAACTGACTGTGATGGTACTAACTGGATGATAGAATTAAGTATGGCTTTGCTTTAGTCCCAGGAAATCTGAAATCGACTTAGTGACTGAACTGAGGAAGAGAGAACATTCTCTATAGAACAAAAGTGAACCCTATGCTAGATCACAGCTTTGTCAAGTATTACTTTCCAGAGCATTAAACCAATGCAATCCATGATAGTGTAGGCCCACTTATGACATTACCAATGACATCACAAAGTATTCTGTATGTAAACCTTAGGAGACAATTCACTTATACTTAATAATGTAATTACTTTCATTATAAATGAATGTACAGTATATACCTATGAATACATACTGGGGGACATTTATTAGTCTATTTACACCACTATTGTATGGTTAAAAAGTAAGGCTACATGCACACGACACTGAAAAACGGACATGTGATGAACATTTTTGTAACGGCCATCACAAGTCTGTTTTAAGACCAATGGTGGTCTATGGGGTTATTCACATGGCAGTTTTTTTGACTGTCAGTGAAAAACGGACGTCAAAAAATAGAACAGGTTCTATCTTGTCCATTTTTCATTGACAGACTGCCCCCATACAATTGAATAGGTCCATTTTTAACATCTGTCTCTCAGAAAGGCATCAGTGGAAAAAATGTCAGTTTAAAATGTCCATTTTTAACGGACGTTTATTCTCACTGTCGTGTGCATGTAGCCTGACAAATTATTGTGCACACCATATTTGCTCCATAATTTATGACTTTTTAAGCTTCCTCTAAAGTGTCAGGAAAAGAGGCAAGGCTTAGCAGTGGGGTGGAGCCTATCACAATCCACCGGATTAAATATAACTGTTATAGCCCAAGTCTTAAGTTCCTATTGCACAGAGTGCCAGAAATGTGACTAATTTATTAAGAGGCATTTGTCTCTTAATAAATTTGGTGCTTCTTACTCCAGCACAAGGAGATTAAGACTAGCATATGGGAATGCCAGTCTTGATACAGTGCCTTGCGAAAGCATTCAGCCTCCTGGAACTTTTCAACCTTTTGCCACATTTCAGGCTTCAAACAAAAAGATATAACATTTTAAATTTTTGGTAAAGAATCAACAACAAGTGGGTCACAATTGTGAAGTGGAACGAAATTTATTGGATCATTTACACTTTTTTTGTAATAATAAAACTGAAAAGTGGGGCGTGCAAAATTATTCGGCCCCCTTGCATTAATACTTTGTTGCGCCACCTTTTGCTGCAATTATAGCTGCAAGTCGCTTGGGGTATGTCTCTATCAGTTTTCAAATCTAGACTGAAAGACTGAAATTCTTGCCCATTCTTCCTTGCAAAACAGCTTGAGCTCTTTGAGGTTGGATGGAGAGTGTTTGTGAACAGCAGTTTTCAGCTCTTTCCACATATTCTCAATTGGATTCAGGTCTGGACTTTGACTTGGCCATTGTAAGACCTGGATATGTTTATTTTTGAACCATTCCATTGTAGATTTTGCTTTATGTTTGGGATCATTGTCATGTTGGAAGATAAATCTCCGTCCTAGTCTCGGGTCTTTTGCAGACTCCAACAGATTTTCATCCAGAATGGTCCTGTATTCGGCTCCATTCATCTTCCCATCAATTTTAACCATCTTCCCTGTCCCTGCTGATGAAAATCAGGCTCAAACCATGATGCTGCCACCACCATGTTTGACAGTGGGGATGGTGTGTTCAGGGTGATGAGCTGTGCTGCTTTGAGAAATGGCTTTCTTCTTGCCACTCTTCCATAAAGGCCAGATTTGTGAAGTGTTCGACTGATTGTTGTCTTATGAACAGACTCTCAAACCTCAGCTGTTCATCCAGAGTGATCATGGGCCTCTTGGCTGCATCTCTGATCAGTCTTCTCCTTGTTTGAGATGAAAGTTTAGAGGGACGGCTGGGTCTTGGTAGATTTGCAGTGGTCTGATCCTTGGGATGTTTAAAGCTTGGGAAATCTTTTGGTATCCAAATCCGGCTTTAAACTTCTCCACAACAGTATCACGGACCTGCCTGGTGTGTTCCTTGGACTTCATGATGCAGAACCCTGAGACTATCACAGAGCAGGTGCATTTATACGGAGACTTGATTACACACAGGTGGATTCTATTTATCTTCATCAGTCATTTAGGACAACATTGGATCATTCAGAGATCTTCAATGAACTTCCGGAGTGAGTTTTCTGAATTGAAAGTAAATTGGCCGAATAATTTTGCACGCCCAACTTTTCAGCTTTATTATTACAAAAAAAAGTTCAAATGATCCAATAAATTTCGTTCCACTTCACAATTGTGACCCACGTGTTGTTGATTCTTCACCAAAAATGTAAAATGTTATATCTTTTTGTTTGAAGCCTGAAATGTAGCAAGAGGTTGAAAAGTTCCAGGGGGCCAAATACTTTTGCAATGCACTGTATATGTTCCCTATTGTGTTATACTGTATACTCTGGTTCTATAAGTGACAATTGTAGTCACTTATGTGTTTTTTGGGGATATGTAGTAGGTCATATATCATCATCATTTTAGAACAGTTTAATGGCTCCCATACACTTTAGAGTATCTTTGACCAAACCTGCCATTTTCTGCAGGTCCTGTCAACAATGTGTATGGTAGGGGTGAGCAATCACCAGCCAGGGGCTTAAAGGGGTTTTCCGAGTTATATATATTGATGAACTATCCTCAGGATAGGTCATCAATATCAGATCGGCGGGGGTCTGACACCCGGCACCCCCGCAGATCAGCTGTTTGAAGAGGAGGCGCACGCCATATCAGTGCTGCCTCCTCTTCACTGTTTACATGCTGGCCATAACGGGGTAGTGGTGAGTAGGTGTAATTACACCTAACCACCCCATTCATTTCTATGGGAAGAATCGCTTCCGTACAAGTCTATGGAAGAGATTCTTCCCATAGAAATGAATGGGGCGGTGAGGTGTAATTACACCTACTCACCACTACCCCATTACGGCCAGCATGTAAACAGTGAAGAGGAGGCAGCGCTGATACGGCGCATGTCTCCTCTTCAAACAGCTGACCGGCGGGGGTCCTACACCTGAGGATAGGTCATCATTTGTTCCCCATTGTTTCTCCTGTCTCAAGAATGAAAACATATACAGTACAGACCAAAAGTTTGGACACACCTTCTCATTCAAAGAGTTTTCTGTATTTTCATGACTATGAAAATTGTAGATTCACACTGAAGGCATCAAAACTATGAATTAACACATGTGGAATTATATACTTAAAGAGGCTCTGTCACCAGTTTTCAACCTATGTCATTAGATATATAGGCACATAGGGCTCTTAATCCTTTCCCCACACATACCTTTATATGCCAGAAGCAAACAGCCATTAACCAGGAAAACGCACTTTAAAAATATGCTAATGAGGCTTCGGAGCACTGTGGGACGTGCTCTTCTTGTCTGAGAACCGCATCTGCGCCGACCTTCGTGCTCCCAACACCGCCCTGCATCCTATAATCATGCCCCCCTTCTTCTTGATGGACAGCGCTAGACTCTCCGGTCTAGCGCCGAAATCCTGCGCCTGCGCACTCACCTGATGTACGGCGTGTGCACTACGATTACAGTGCCGAACTCTGCAAGCGCTTTCTATGTAGTGCGCACGCGCCGTCACTTCGCTGAACTCGGAAGTTCAGTGGCATATAAAGGTATGTGTGGGGAAAGGATTAAGAGCCCTATGTGCCTATATATCTAATGACATAGGTTGAAAACTGGTGACAGAGCCTCTTTAACAAAAAAGTGTGAAACAACTGAAAATATGTCTTATATTCTAGGTTCTTCAAAGTAGCCACCTTTTGCTTTGATTACTGCTTTGCACACTCTTGGCATTCTCTTGATGAGCTTCAAGAGATAGTCACCAGAAATGGTATTCCAACAGTCTTGAAGGAGTTCCTAGAGATGCTTCGCACTTGTTGGCCCTTTTGCCTTCACTCTGATAAAATAACACATGAGCTAGGGATGCAGATTGATTGTTTGGGCAGAAAAAAACAAACTTTCCCTGATGCTATCCCTAGCAAACTAGGCAGCCCTACCTAGAAACGGAATAGCCTCCCCGATAGGGGCGATCCCGTGTCCCAAACCTCCTAGAGTCCCTAATGAGGTCCTGACACAGGATAGTGCTTAACACCACCTCTATAACACCACGGGTGAACACACAAGGACAAATATTATAATCAGTTGTGCGTCTGATTAGTCACGTCAAATGTCAATTGTCTGCACCAGATATTAGTCAAAAGTTAATCAAAAATATTGGCTTGCTGGAAACAACCTTATTGTACTCATGGATCAAGATAAACAAATCCTTCACAATCAAAACAAATCCCGACGCGTTTCACTGACCAATAACAGGTTCAGATCATCAGGGGAATTCATGCCATTGATAAACCAGCCTAAACAGATCAGATTACCAAAGGAATATATTATTTCAAGTTCAAATATGATGTTGCTGAAGCCCAATGAGGTGCTCATGAAGTGAGGGTAAAGATAACCCCAACTGATAGTCAAAAGGTGTCCGCATAAATAGTCACCTTAGGTAGGAACCTGGTAGTCCGTAATGTCCACCTACTGTGTCACCACAAAGAGGTCCTCATATGTAAAGGTTATAACAAACCTAATAAGTATAAGGTAGATAAATATGCCCGAGGACCTACCTAGATAATAAGCTCCTCTTGTAATAATGTGGATGAAACAATTAAATTACAAGTATCATGAGCACCAGCTATGGCCTCATTGCAGAAAACAAATTAAGCCAACAAACAAGAACAAGATGCTACTTGCGTGACCAAGTGAGGTCAATGATGCCCAATGTCAGGCCAGATGGACAGGGCCGCGATATCCTGCCCATCTCATCCTCCGGCATGCTACAGATCTGATGAGATGGACAGGATATCGCGGCCCCGTCCGTCTGGCCTGACATTGGGCATCATTGACCTCACTTGGTCACGCAAGTCAGTCAGTCCGAAAAATTGGGAAAACCTAAAAAGTGTCCCCAAGTGCAGTCGCAAGAACCATCAAGCGCTACAAAGAAACTGGCTCACATGAGGACCGCCCCAGGAAAGGAAGACCAAGAGTCACCTCTGCTGCGGAGGATAAGTTAATCTGAGTCACCAGCCTCAGAAATCGCAGGTTAACAGCAGCTCAGATTAGAGACCAGGTCAATGCCACACAGAGTTCTAGCAGCAGACACATCTCTACAACAACTGTTAAGCGGAGACTGTGTGCAGCAGGCCTTCATGATAAAATAGCTGCTAGGAAACCACTGCTAAGGACAGGCAACAAGCAGAAGAGACTTGTTTAGGCTAAAGAACACAAGGAATGGACATTAGACCAGTGGAAATCTGTGCTTTGGTCTGATGACTCCAAATTTGAGATCTTTGGTTCCAACCATCGTGTCTTTGTGCAACGCAGAAAAGGTGAACAGATGGACTCTACATGGCTGGTTCCCACCGTGAAGCATGGAGGAGGAGGTGTGATGGTGTGGGGGTGCTTTGCTGGTGACACTGTTGGGGATTTATTCCATCTGGTTTGCGTTTAGTTGAACCATCATTTATTTATCAACAGGACAATGACCCCAAACACACCTCCAGGCTGTGTAAGGGCTATTTGACCAAGAAGGAGAGTGATGGGGTGCTACGCCAGATGACCTGGCCTCCACAGTCACCAGACCCGAACCCAATCCAGATGGTTTGGGGTGAGCTGGACCGCAGAGTGAAGGCAAAAGGGCCAACAAGTGCTAAGCATCTCTGGGAACTCCTTCAAGACTGTTGGAATACCATTTCAGGTGACTACCTCTTGAAGCTCATCAAGAGAATGCCAAGAGTGTGCAAAGCAGTAATCAAAGCAAAAGGTGGCTATTTTGAAGAACCTAGAATATAAGACATATTTTCAGTTGTTTCACACTTTTTTTGTTAAGTATATAATTCCACATGTGTTAATTTATAGTTTTGATGCCTACAGTGTGAATCTACATTTTTCATAGTCATGAAAATACAGAAAACTCTTTGAATGAGAAGGTGTGTCCAAACTTTTGGTCTGTACTGTATATGCTCATGCAAGCATGTGTATGGGGTTGGTGGGAGATATAGCTTTTGGCTACAAGAGATCCGATAATGCCAATAGCAGAAAAGACAAAAAGACCAAAGCCACTAATGTTTCCAAAGGGTTAGTATCAAATATCTGTAGCCAGGTAGAAGTACAAGTATAGAAACCAGGATTAGAACAATATGGCAGAGCCCGGCCTTCCAGAAATACAATAAATCAGAACTAGAGTAAGGGACTAAAGGAAGTAATAAAGACACTGAAAAACATCTAAAACGGTGTGTCCAATTAATGTAATCAGCAAGCAAGGTATGCTGCAGCAGCATTACTTGCTAACTAAGGCAAAAGTTGTGCTTAACCCCTTCACCCCCGGAGCTTTTTTCGGTTCTGCATTTTCGTTTTGCGCTCCCTGCCTTCAAACAGTCATAACTCTTTTATTTTTCTGTTCACATAGCTGTATGAGGGCTTGTTTTTTGCGGGACAAGTTGTACTTTCCAACGCCACCATTTAATATTGCATACGGTGTAGTGGGAAGCGGGAAAAAAATTCCAAACTGGGTGAAATTGCAAAGAAAACGCTATTCCGCTACAGTTCTA
Source organism: Rhinella marina (assembly GCA_900303285.1). NCBI lineage: Eukaryota > Metazoa > Chordata > Amphibia > Anura > Bufonidae > Rhinella > Rhinella marina. The sequence goes on along the minus strand of ONZH01030914.1, from coordinate 15,855 downwards.
CGGGTTTCTTATTTACAGAGTTCGATGTGCATTAAAACTGACCAGTTACTTTCATTCTACTGGTCAGTATAAATCCGGCAATACCTAATATGTATAGTTTTTCCTGCGTTTTCATAGTGATAAAATAATTAGAAAGTTGCCCCCTTTTTTTTTTTTTTCCTTGTCACATCTTGACCCCTATAACTTTGTGGTATTTATGTGTACAGAGCTGTATGGGGGCTCATTTTTTGCGGGACGATCTGAAGTTTTTATTGATACCATTCTGGGGTGTGTATGACTTTTTGATCACTTTTTATTTAATTTTTTTTAGAAAAAAAAGCGACAAAAAACGGCAAATCGCCATTTGGATGCTTTTTTCCGCCACACAATTCGCCGTATTGGAATTTTTTTTTATATTTTAAAAGTACGGGCGTTTTCGGTCACGGTGATACCCATGATGTCTATATTTATTGTTATTTAGGTATTTATTTTTTACTTATACGGAAAGGGGGGTGATTTGAACTTTTACATCTTTTTTATTTTTTAACATTTTTTTTTATTTTTTTTTTACTATTAGAAAGCTCAAATATGGGCTTATATATTGTGGCTTTTTTTTTTTCTTTATGAGCAATCAGGGATTTTCTAGACTCAGAAATCCATGAGTTGCTCATTTCTTATCCTGGCCTGCCATCTAGTGGCCAGAATAAGAATTGCACTTTGAAAACTGTAATCCTCACCAGCGAGGATTACAGTTTTCATATGGTGTACAGACACCCCGATTGGCCACACGGGGTGTCTGTACACCACCCGGAAGCGAATGCTTCCGGGTTGAAACGCAACTAGATGCCGTGATCACGTGTGATCACGGCATCTAATCAACCAGGAAGACGCCGCCGATGGCGGTAAGTAGCGGCAAGTCTCTGCTGTTAGAAACAGCAGAGACTTGCCGGCCATGACGCCCACCGCACCCGCGAGCGGGCGCCATGTGCCCGCATCGCCCCAGCACCGTACATGTACGGCGCTGGGCGCGAAGGGGTTAATGTTATAGTGTCACTGTTATCAGAAATGCTACTACTACTACTACTACTACTATTACTAATACTACAAATACTACTACTACCACCACCACTCTTAGCAATAATAATGGTAATGCTTTTCTAAGTATTTTCAAACAAATAACCAAGCCTATTAACCCCTTAAGGACGAAGCTACTTTTACACTTAATGCCGAAGCCACATTTTTTAAATATGCCATGTGTCACTTTATTAATTCATAACATTGGGATTCTTTTACCGATTCGACTGATTCCAAGATTGTTTTTTCGTGACATATTCTACTTTATTTTAGTAATAGCTTTGGGTTGATATTTGCAGTGTTTTCTTGTTGGAAATTCCACAATTTCATGAACAATTGGAAAAAATAGCATTTTTCTAAGTTTGAAATTCTCTGCTTCTAAGGAAGATAGTGATACCACATAAATTAGATATATATTCATATTAGCAATATGTCTTCTTTATGTAGAGAAAAAAAATCTGTACTTTTATGTTTTCAAGGCATTACAGGGCTTCAAAATTTAGTAGCAATTTTCTAAATTTTGACCAAAATTTCAATATCTGTTTTTTTGAGGGACCAGCCCAGTTTTGACATGGATTTATGCGGCCTGCATGTTATAAAACCCCATAAATCACTCAATTTTAAAAACTTCACCCCCGGAAGTACTCAGAACAAGATTTTTTAAGTTTATTAACCATATAGTTGGTTCACAGGAATAACCCATAAATAGCCTGTAAAAATGAATAATCTGATTTTTTACACTTATATGTTGTTGTAGCCCCAAATTCTTCATTTTCACAAAGGATATAAGAAGAAAAAGTTCTACAATATTTGTTAAGCAATTTCTCCTGAGTACGGGAATACCCCATATGTGGATGTAAAACGCTGTAGAGACGCACAGGATAACGCTAGCCCTATCTAACTAATACTAATTGCCCCCCTAACACCCTAAGCCTAACTAAGATTCTAAACTAATCCCCTCTACCATTTTTTTTTATTAACTTTTTTTTTTTTTTTTTTAATATATATATATTTGTTTTTTATTAAAAAAAAAAACGGGGGATGGGACGGGAAAACTGGGGTACTGGGGAACTAGGCAGACACAGCTCAGTTCTTCTTCTCACTACTGAGCTGTGCTGCTATTGCTGGATCCGGCCGGGGTGCTGCTGCTGGATCCTGGGGTGCTCACGGAGGTATGGGGGGAGAGATGGGGTGTCTTGATGGGTGGGAGGTTACTTATGTGGGGATCCCTGACAAAGCAGACACAGCTCAGCTTTTCACCACTGAGCTGTGCTGCTACTGGATCCTGGGGGGAAGAGGACACAGATGGGGGATATGGACTATATGAAGGGGGTGCTCTTGAGGGATGAGGGGGGGATCTGGACACTGGGGGGGTCTGGGATAACTCTGATTTTTACACAGTAATGCTCCGATCTCTCTTAGGAACACTCTGAGGAGATCGGAGCTGTTTCTGTGTACTATAAACGGCGTTATAGTACACAGAAGCTGTGATTGGTCTGTCATATTTGACAGACCAATCACAGCGATCGCTGACGTGGGGACCACCGATTGGTCCCATTGTCAGCTTCCTGTGACGCTTGGCTGTCTATGACAGCCGGCGTCACAGGTATGTCACAGTCACAGTTAGCACTGTGACCGTTACAGTCTATGACGGCTTATCCCGTCATGGGGCGGAAAGCGGCCCCCGCTCATGATGGGATAAGCCGTCATCGGGCGGGAAGGGGTTAATCTCCATTCTTGTTAAGTAAATGTATGATGTTTTATATAGTGTGGGGGTGCTCTCTGGTCGACACTTGGTAACTGTGCAGGAAGCTGGGACACAGACAGGATAAAGTCCGATTTTAAGTGTTTTTATTTCACACTTATATAATTAAAGGGGTTGGCCACCCTAAGTATCAAAAATCCAAAGTTCCCCCAGACAATAGCCAACACTATGAAGTATTTCTCAGGTGACATGTACTGGCTGTACGTCCTTTATATAACCTGTTCACCATGACACATTTCCCTGGAGGAACTCCCTCAGACAGGCTGTGTGGGAGGAGCAGCTGCAAAGTGAAAGTAAAAATCCCAGCATGCACTGCAGCAAGCATGTCTAGAGGAGCAGTCACATGACCTCCCTGCCCACCTGTGTTCCCATAGAGACAAGAGCCCCTTAGATAATATCAATAACCCAGTTATCAGTGAATAACTGTTGTACAGACATAGCAATAGAAAGAACGCCCCAGTCCCAACAGTAAAGGAGGGGGAGGGGTTACCCTTTTCATAAATTTGCTGTGGGGCCCAGTCATTTCTAGTTGTGCCACTGGATGTAAGCCAAAAACAGAATGAGGGGGGAGTTATCATTTCCCTTGTTCCTAAAAAGTGGCGTTAAAAAGTTGCAAACTATGGGACAGATTTATCAAAACTGGTGTAAAGGAAAACTGGCTTGGTTGCCCATAGCAACCAATCAGATTCCACCTTTCATTTTTCAAAGCTCCTTTGGAAACTGAGAGGTGGAATCTGATTGGTTGCTATGGGCAAATAAGCCAGTTTTCCTTTACAGCAGTTTTAATAAATCTCCCTCTATGTGTTTGCAAATTTTTAATTGCGCTTTTTTTTTTTTTTTAAAGGGCGTGACAATGGCAGAGACAGGGCGTGACCAGTCACCCCAACAAATTTATGTTTATTTTCACCAGCTTTGTAACTGAAATGAAGCCAGAAATCTATGGCAGCTCTGAGCTGTCATAGATTTCTGTTTAGGTGAACGGACTGCACAAATCGATCTGCTGACATACAGAGAAGCCTCCTGTCCTATCATCATACGACCTGCTCCCAGCTGACAGCCCATCAATCATCTATGAATATATGACTACCCTTCATCTGGGAAAAAAGGGAAAATGAGTGTAGTCAAATAGCTATATGTAACGTACAGGGGGGTCAGAAGTCACTATATATAAAGTACAGGGGATCACACATCACTATATATAATGTACAGGGGGGGTCACAAGTCACTATATATATATATATATATATATATATATATATATATATATAGTACAGGGGGTCACATATCACTATACATAATGTACAGGGGGTCACACATCATTATATATAATGTACAGGGGGTCACACATCTGTATATTCAGTATAAAGGGGGTCACTGTACAGGAGTTCACAGATCTCTGTATGCAGTGGTGGAGGGTCACAAATCAGTATATACAGTGTATGGTGGTGGTGGGTCAACTATTACTGTATACAGGGGGTCACACATCACTATATACAGTATAAAGTGGTGATCACATATCACTGTATTGGGGGCATCATATATCACTATATACAGTGTGCAGGAAGGAGAGTGCACATATTCATTATGTCTGTGATAAGATCACATTGCAGAGTGGTCATAGTCAGGACAGACACTAGGATTGCTCACACTTTGTTGTCCACAGCACCTTCCTGGCTCTGCTACATCACTGCAGTCAGTGAGCTCCATCACAGATTCTCCTCAGTCTCTCTTCCTCTTGCAAAGTTTCTTTATTTCAGCTTCTAACAAGTTTCTCTGCTAAGCCCCTTCAGCCCTGTATAGTCAGGACTGCAGTCACAGCAGAATGAAACTTCTCTGACACAAGCAGGGTGCCTTTAGGACCCAGGAGCAGCACACTCCTTCCATGGACTAGTGCACGTGCAGGCATGGACGAGCCAGGCAGCTATGAGAGCAGGACAGGTGGAGGTGTGGCTTCCAATAGCAAGGGAACCAGGCAGATCTGCTGCAGAAGATATATGAGGAAGTTTATTGTCTCCCTGCTTTCTTTAGAGTTTTAATAAGTGCTAACAAAGTGGCCAACCCCTTTAAATATAAGCATAGCCTTTAAAACAACAGGCTTAAACAAACAAAACCCTCCCCAGTACCTAATACAGTACACAGACCCTGACTAAACGTTGGACCAGCTACCTGACCCACGGGTACAAATAACAAGTATTGGGTGGCACATGCAATACCTTCTGTAGTTCAGCAGTCAGCTTCTCCAGGTATGGCCACACTGCTCAGTTCTTAGCTTTAAGTTAGGCCCTAATGACCCATGTGACTCTCAGTTGTGGACTACGGAAGGCCAGAACCAGTGAGCATCCCACTGACAACCTCACTCACTCCAGTATAAGTAGGTCCCAGTACGTATTTTACAATCTGTCTATGTTAGCTATGGCTAACATAGACAAAACAGGCTATCAACCCTGCTGATCCTGTGTCTGGGTTAACCTCTCGGTTCCCATAGAAACACCCAAGGCTTACCACAAACGGTTTAACCATTTCAATGGCAGATATCGGTTCTTCCAAACCATACCCTTCTCACAACAGCTATGACCTAATACTATAATTTTATGTGTATGTAACTATTATATGTAGACACAGATTGGTGGTACTCTGAGTAAAGTGTGTATGGATACTTTGGTTGCTGGAGATTGGTGTTGTTATGGATTACTGTCACCCTGCAGAACAAAGGGAGGGGCATTTGGATTTGCTGGTTTTGTGAAGCAGAGATAAAATGCTACAGCTGTAATTGCCTTGTTACAGGGTAGAGTAAATTAGAATGAGTTATATTTATATAGCTTTAATTGCTGACCATATTTCAGCAGTGAAAATATTTACATTGTTATATTTGTCTGGAATTAATTTGCGGATGACACAGTTGTTTGCTTTGTGTGCAGCATGATTGACTGCAGACTGCATCTCCAAATTTAGAATCATTATTCTGTCCTTGCACTATAGACAGTGGCATTGTATCCAGTTTCTTCAGAATTTCAGTGAATAAAATCCACCATGCTTAAAGCAAAGAAATATAGAATATGCAAGTGAAACTTAAATGAAATCAAGAATGATAAATCAATTCTAGGAATCAAAAAAATAGATAGATGGTAAAATGACTATTCAGTACTGTGTTATTGCTTCACTTACGTTTATAACTCCATATGTTCTGTACCACTGATGCCTACCTACCTCATGTATTCCCTCTTTCCCCTATTTCCACAATGCAAACTTTCATAGGAGTTGTCTACTGGAAACGATTGTTCATATACCTGTTTGGACCGAACTGACATTTCAATGGCTGTTACACAGAAGAATTGTCTGGTTGGCCCCTTCATCTCTTCAATAATCAACTAATTGCTATGGTGGCTTCAAGGTGAAAGAGCAACTCCTTTATGTCCTTTAGCTCCCCCATACGCAATACGTGTATTCATTGGGGAAAGAGGAGAAAGTCATTGCCAGATACCTTTGGTGGTCGCTTATCTTCTGGGATTACTAAAGGATATCTTCTGGGATTACTAAAGGATAAATATTCACTTTGCCCAATCCTTTGGGTCCAAGTAAACTTGCTGAAAATCTGCACAAATTCCTGCGCAGATTTCTGTGCATTTATGCACAAATCTACCTCAAAATCCACCTGTTACTAGCACATATGATATGGTTTTGCCACAGGGTAAAATCCGCACACAAAAAAAAAAATCACACAAACAATTGACATTCAGTGGATTTCAAAATCCACATGGCAGTTCAATTTCCACATCAAATTAAAAATCTTAGTGCACATGACATTTGTCTAATCTCGTGCACTTTGCTGACTGGCAGGAACCTATCCCATCTGTCAGAAATATATAAGATATTCTACTCTAGTGATAGCAGTTCCTGATATTACTGCAGAGTCTAATCACTAGATTAGTGTTATGTATGTTTTCATCCAATATGGACATAATGGGGATAGTGCCCCACATGCTGATTGTGTGTGGGGTATAAATGTTTGGTGTGACATATTTGGCACTGTGGTCCAGATGATGGAGTCAGGGAGTCAATGAACAGCCTAATTAGGTGCAGAAGGTTGATAAGATAAACAAGAACGAATCTTTTCACTCCTTTTCTGGAAAAAAATCAATATTTAAAGTAAGTATGCTGTCTGAATGATTGGAGATTGTCCATGTTACCCTCCACCCAGGAACATGTACAGTTACACTGTTGAAGCATTGTACGTCTGTCCTATCAGCTTGTCCCCAACTGGCAGCTGAAGGGGGAGTGCTGTTTTAACCAGCTAGAGTTGTGATTATCCTGGTCTTGTTTGAAAGCTGACAGTCTGAGATTGCAGTGGTAGCTGAGCTATATATAGAGATTAGAAATTAGCTTCAGGCAATGCAGCTCCCACAGGGACTCATTTCTAAGGGATGTAATTTGCCATGTGTTCTGGGTAGTGCTGCAATCTTTGCCTTGTTTTTACATAGTAACATAGTAACATAGTTTATAAGGCCGAAAAAAGACATCTGTCCATCCAGTTCGGCCTGTTATCCTGCAAGTTTCCCCACTTTAGGGGAAAAAATTCCTTCCCGACTCCAATCAGGCAATCAGAATTACTCCCTGGATCAACGGCCCATCTCTAGTAACTATAACCTGTAATATTATTACACTCCAGAAATACATCCAGGCCCCTCTTGAACTCTTTTAGTGAACTTACCATCACCACCTCCTCAGGCAGAGAGTTCCATAGTCTGACTGCTCTTACCGTGAAGAATCCTCTTCTATGTTTATGTACAAACCTTCTTTCCTCCAGACGCAGAGGATGTCCCCTCGTCACAGTCACAGTCCTGGGGATAAATAGATGATGGGAGAGATCTCTGTACTGACCTCTGATATATTTATACATAGTTATTAGATACAGTGCCTTGTGAAAGTATTTGGCCCCCTGGAACTTTTCAAACTTTTGCCACATTTCAGGCTTCAAACAAAAAGATATAACATTTCAAATTTCTTCTGAAGAATCAACAACGAGTGGGTCACAATTGTGAAGTGGAACGAAATTTATTGGATCATTTAAACTTTTTTTGTAATAATAAAACTGAAAAGTGGAGCGTGCAAAATTATTTGGCCCCCTTGCATTAATACTTTGTTGCGCCACCTTTTGCTGCGATTACAGCTGCAAGTCGCTTGGGGTATGTCTCTATCAGTTTTGCAAATCTAGAGACTGAAATTCTTGCCCATTCTTCCTTGCAAAACAGCTCAAGCTCTTTGAGGTTGGATGGAGAGCATTTGTGAACAGCAGTTTTCAGCTCTTTCCACATATTCTCAATTGGAGTCAGGTCTGGACTTTGCCATTCTAAGACCTGGATACGTTTATTTTTGAAACATTCCATGGTAGATTTTGCTTTATGTTTGGGATCATTAGTAACATAGTAACATAGTAACATAGTATATAAGGCCAAAAAAAGACATCTGTCCATCCAGTTCGGCCTGTTTTCCTATAAGTTGATCCAGAGGAAGGCAAAAAACCCTGTGAGGTAGAAGCCAATTTTCCCCACTTTAGGGGAAAAAAATTCCTTCCCGACTCCAATCAGGCAATCAGAATTACTCCCTGGATCAACGACCCCTCTCTAGTAACTATAACCTGTAATATTATTAACCTCCAAAAATATATCCAGGCCCCTCTTGAACTCTTTTAGTGAACTTACCATCACCACCTCCTCAGGCAGAGAGTTCCATAGTCTCACTGCTCTTACCGTAAAGAATCCTCTTCTATGTTTATGTACAAACCTTCTTTCCTCCAGACGCAGAGGATGTCCCCTCATCACAGTCACAGTCCTGGGGATAAATAGATGATGGGAGAGATCTCCGTACTGACCCCTGATATATTTATACATAGTTATTAGATCTCCCCTCAGTCGTCTTTTTTCTAAAGTGAATAACCCTAATTTTGATTATCTTTCTGGCTACTGTAGTCCACCCATTCCAGTTATTACTTTAGTTGCCCTCCTCTGAACCCTCACCAGCTCTGCTATGTCTGCCTTGTTCACAGGAGCCCAGAACTGTACACAGTACTCCATGTGTGGCCTGACTAGTGATTTGTAAAGTGGCAGGACTATGTTCTCATCACAGGCATCTATGCCCCTTTTGATGCAACCCATTATCTTATTGGCCTTGGCAGCAGCTGTCTGACACTGGATTCTACAGCTTAGTTTGCTGTTCACTGAAATTCCTAGGTCCTTTTCCATGTCAGAGTTACCCAATGTTTTACCATTTAGTATGTACTGGTGACTTGCATTATTCCTGTCCATATGCATAACCTTACATTTGTCAGTGTTAACCCTCATCTGCCACTTCTCTGCCCAAGCCTCCAGTCTATCCAGATCCATCTGTAGCAGTGTACTGTCCTCTTCTGTGTTAATTACTCTACACAGTTTAGTGTCAGCAAAAATTTATATTTTACTGTGCAAGCCTTCTACAAGATTAATAAATATATTGAATAGAATATGGCCCAATACTGACCCCTGTGTTACCCCACTAGTTACAGTGACCCAATCTGAGTATGTACTGTTAATAACCGCTATTTGTTTTCTATCACTGAGACAGTTACTTACCCACATACAGACATTTTCTCCCAGTCCAAATATTCTCTCTCTATATTTTATATACTAACCTTTTATGTGGTACAGTCTCATGGGGGGATGGGGGGGGGTTAAAGAGAAAGAACCATCCTCTTGCATGTAAGCATGCATCCATGCTCATTTTGAACAGATACACATGCAGATTTGTCCTTTGATACTTTTCCTATTGGCTAAATATATATCCTAAGATGTGTGGCCAGCTTTTTAAAATAACATGATTTCTAAATACTGTCACAATATTTTTATTTGTATGTTTCTGTGCATGGTCACTCTGTGGTTGTGGTGTGATTTGTGGCCTGTCAATGATTTTGCAAGAATGTCATTGTATTGAATTGGTTTTTTAAAAATACCTATAACCGCTCCTGATATGTCTGTTTTAGAGAGGGGTTTGATAAAATTGTAGTCAGGTGCAGGCCAAGGTTAGAGCAGGCAGTGTACAAGCAATCCAATGTACAGTCCGAGGTCAGGGCAGGCAGCAAAGGTCAATATGGAGGTCAGGCACAGGTCAGGTAGTTGAGGGCCAATATCCAGGAAACAGGCAGAAGTTGCACACCTTCTCAGCAACTAGCAAGCAAAATAACCTATTGCTCATGCACTCTACCATAGAGGAAGGAGTGACCAGCCATTGGCTAGAACGAATTAAGGTTCATGCATGCTGGCCATTTAAGAGCCAGGGAGAGCGTGTGCATGCACCCCACAGGCACAGGGAAGAGGCCTTCCTGACAGGAAGAAGGTTGTGGTCTGCAGAGCAGTGGGATAGTGGTGATTCTGGCAGTCTTCATGATGCAAAGAAGCAGGGGAAGGCTGGTGGGTCTGGGCCACTGGAGGGGGTGAGTGAAGCCTCTCTCCCAGGTGCCTGTACCTGAGAAAGTGGCATAGCAGCAGTCAGGGCTTACTGGCATAACAGAAGGTCAGGCTGGGTGTTACTGCTTGGGAGGAAGTATTCATTCACATTCTATCCAATCCGTGCTGCCAGTGTCAGACTGTACAGGGGCAAATATTAAAAAATGGTACAAAATAGACATAAGAATAGATGCTCCAGAATTATTATTACATGGGGAATGTAAGTAGTTACTAAAGCTGACCTGTCAGGAGAGGTGACAGGTCCTCTTTAATCAAATTCAAGCTGAGGTAAGGGTCAGCCCATTTGGGCTATATACTAGAATGCACCTCTCCCACTAAAGAATTGCTTCACATATTTTATATTCTAGTTATTTACCATTTAACTTAATGTGACTTGTAAATCATGCACAAGCAAACATATTCCTAGTCATCAACATGATTATTCACACTTCACAATAAGAATAGCTTTAGACGTATTAGCTCAACCCCGATGAAAACATTAAACTGTCAAGTATACCACTTAATAAATCCCCTGGTACAATGCTTAGACAATGCCAGTGACTTTGTTTCACATCCATACGTTACAATCTCTAGAGATATCCTAATGAGTTTATTAAATGATGGAACGCAAACCAGCATCAGCTAATAGAGAAATGATTCTCAAAGTAACTTGTTTAACGCTTTGTTTTGGTCAGGTTGTAATATCATCTTACTTACAATGACTAACTTCTCAACCTTTGTTAACCAGTTCCAGCTTCATGTGTTCCAGTCTTATTTGTAGAGCCTCCCTTTGGTAAAAGGAGATACAATGCATTTTTATGTATTCCCTTCAGGCTCAGTGCAATTTCTGCTTTCACTTCCAGACTAAGATTTTCCAATCATAGATACCTCTTTTTTTTTATTCACTGGTGGATTGTTTGTGTCTGTGCGCTCTTGTTCGTGTTTCTGTATGCCTCATGCTCTTACTTTCAGATTTTAAAGTGTTCTTATTTCATTCATGTGCTGTTGCCTTTCAATGTGCAAATCATATGGGTATATCTTACAGCCTCTGAAAATCTGAGATTGAAATGTTTATGCATTTTAATGTTTTGTTTTTATTTAAAGAAAAAAGGACTGTAAAAAGGACTCTTAGTAATGTCTAATAGTTAGACACTGTAAACTTAGACCAGGCAATTACCACATATAACCCATGCTATATAATAGACTAGGCAAACCTTGCATGAAGTTAGACACGTTTCTAATTTTCTTGGCTTACTTTAAACCACTATTTTGAACTAGAAAATTGCCACTCATCTGTAACACATCTGTGCATTTCCATCTTCAATTGTAGCTACCTGCTACTAAGCAAATGAGGTTTATAATTTTGTCTGGACCCATTGGATGATCAATATCTGGTACTGTGGTGGGTTAGTGGGGGTGTGTGCTTAAAGAGGTTGTTATACTTTGGCACATTTTTTTGGTAGCATCAGTGTGTACTTGTTGAAATACTCATACTCTCCATCTTTCTGCTGCCCGGTTTCGACTTCCTGGCTTGATTCACTGGTCTTCTGGTCCCCATCCTGTAAACCTCCAGCTGGATTGGGCCACATGCACCACTGCAGACAATTACTGGCCTCAGTGGTGCTGTATTCCCAAGTGGTATGTCATTGCTGGGTCATGTGCTGCTTGAAGACACGTCATCGCAGAGGCCAGTCATTGGCTGCTGCAGTTCACATGACCCTGTCTATCTGGATTACAGGATGAGGACTAGTGAAGGGACCAGAAAGCCAACAGCAGGCTGTGATGGAGGCGAGCCTGCTTAGTATCGCAGGTGATGCTAGGGAGGCTCGTCCCCATTGCGGCCTGCTATTGGCTGGACCTGCCTTCACCGGATATTGTGGCATCAGCCGTGCAGCCAGAAGGAGCTACATAGATGCTGGGGAGTGGGGCCCATGCATTGGGGGTGGAGAGCTGTTTTACAACTTGGACATGTGCAAAGGGTCATCAGTCGACCAAATCCCCAAATTAATTGACCTCTTAGTGACCAGCCTGTTTTGGGGCTTTAGTGACCAAACAATTTTTTATTGTCGCATTCCAAGAGCTACAACTTTTTTTATTTTTCCATCTATGTAGCTGTATGAGGGCTTGTTTTTTGTCGGACACGTTGTAGTTTTTAATGCACTATTTTTAGGTACAAATAACTTACTGATTAACTGTTTCTGAGGGACATGGTTAAAAACAGCAATACTGCCGATCAATTTTTATGTGATAAGATTTGTGCTGTTATTTTTTTGACATAAATAACATTATGCTGTGAGTCAGTATGATTGCATTGATACCAAATGCATAACTTTTATCTATCTATCTATCTATCTATCTATCTATCTATCTATCTATCTATCTATCTATCTATCTATCTATCTATCCACTGGACACAGCAACCACATAAAGTGAAATGTTTAACATACTGAAAAAATGAAACCTTTCATATCCTTGTCTTATAGTAGAACATGCATATTTCAACTGCTGGGTTTACCATTTTGCCCTATAGGCCACTGTCAATTACTTGCTTCACTAAGCTTTAACAAGAACATTCCCTACTGACATGAACCATTTGTCAGTGTGATAGGCACCTTTGAATAGTCAGAATAAAGAGCACATTCAAATATAAGGCAGAAAATGTGTAAGTAAAAAAGGAAAACAACGTCAAGTACCTGTCATATCTTAAAACAAGAGACAGAAGAGTCATGCTGTACTGTGGACTGTGACATGTATTTTTCTAACTAAAACTACAGGATTATCATGTTTTTGTATGTTTGATATTTATACAATTTGATTAAATGTAAATGTAGTCTTTGATGATCACACATAGGACTAGACACCTTTTTATACCTGAATGAGGAAACTAATTCACACAGTATACCACTTTATTTCGTTTTTGCCTTTCTCTGCAATATACTCAGTTGAAAGGAAAGAGTGACAAGTTGTTATAGAATTTAATATTAGACATCCCATGCTGCTTTCCGAGTACAGTATTTAAGAGCAGAACATGCTGTTTCTTTCAGACTAGTGAGAATATGATTGTATGGCTGTGCAAATAAACAAAAAGCTGTTTGAGTACACTATGTGGAGAAAAGTATTAGACATGCCTCTTAATCAGGTGATTTATTCGGTCCCATTGCCACAAGTGTATAAAATCCTGCACCTAGCTATGCAGTTTGCCTTTACAAACATTTTTGAAAGAATGTATAGTTCTAAAGAGATCACTGAATTCCAATGCCACCAAAATAATTATTCAGTTTTCTTCCCTCCTAGATCCACCATCAACTGTGAGTGATATTATTGCAAAGTGGAAGCTTTTAAAAGCCACAGCAAGTCAGCCACAAAGTGGCAGAACATCTAAAGTCACAGAGTGGGCCCACCAAGTGCTGAGGTGCATAGTACATAAAAGTCACTAATGCTCTACTGACTCTATAGCGGCAGAGTTCTAAAGATCCTCTGATATTAACATCAGCACAAAAACTGAGCTGTGGGATCTTCATGGCATGGGTTTCCATGGCTGAGCAGCTGCTGGGCTTGATGAATGCAGTCAGGCAGATAACGTTCTCCTCGCAATGTGTTAACTGTAAAGTTTGGGGGAGGAGAGATAATGCTATGGGGTTGTTTTTCAAGGGTTGACTTAGGCCCTCTAGTTCCAATGAAGGTAATCTTGATGGCTCTGTATACCAAGACATTTCGGGCAATTGTATGCTTCCAACATTTTGGGAACAGTTTGGGGAAGGCCCTTTTCCGTTCCAACATGACTTCCCCAGTTGGCAAAGCAAGGTATACAAATGGCATGGTTGGGTGAGTTTGGCAACATTTGCATGGAGTTTGTATGTTCTCGCCTTGATTACATAGATTTCCTCTAGTTTCCTCCCACACTCCAAAGACATACTGATACGGAACTTAGATTATGAGATCCATTGGAGAAAGCAAGTGATGATTATATCTGTAAAGCGCTGTGGAATATGTAAGCACTATATAAGTGAGTTATGTTGGTCATTTTTATATGATTATTACAGGCTATGTACACCTTTGGGGGCATTTTTATTATTATTGCATTGTACTCATTTTGAGCTAAAAAAAAAAAAAAAAAAGATTTTTTCAATTGATCTTTATTAAAAATATGGAGTCCTTTTTTCTGTACAGAACTGAGATGCTCTAGTAGCATCCTTTAGATTTTCTGTCAGTTGGGGAGCTGTCGGGCTCGTTATCTCTGCTCTCTGACATTATAAACACTCATTATAGCTCAGTTCTTATCTTACTGATAAGAATGTGGCTTAAATAAATGTTTATGACCTCTTAGTAATTTACAGATAAAGATAACTGCACAAAGTGAAAGAACAAGTCACATAGATAGAAATAGAGTTAACCCTTTGTGACCAAACAGCTCAATATTTCTAATCAATATTAGAAACACCAACTGAAAAAATGATTTTTAGACAAAAATGAGTAGGTGTACATAGCCTTTAAAGGGAGTCTTTCACCTGTTTTTCAACTATATAACTAAGAGCACTGCCCCATAGAAGATTGCAGACACATCCCAGACACACCTGTGTGCACTTTGTGTCGTTGTGCACTTTTATTCTGCAGGAAAACAGCTCCCAAGTGCCCGGCTCTGCTGCTGCAAGTGTTCAAAGCAAACCAGACTGAAGAGGGGAGGGCTGTTTTGGCTGCTCATATCTTGGGATTGATAGCAGATAGAAAAATGGTTCTGACCTTCTTTGAAAGCTGACATTAAAAACTTTCAAATCGATTCGGGAGAGAAAGCACTTAGGAGCCATTTTCCTGCAAAATAAAAGTGCTTTTTCTGACCATGGAATACAGACACACAGTGCACACAGGTATGTCTGGGATGTGTCTGCAATCTTCTGTGGGGCAGTGCTCTTAGTTATATAGGTGAAAAACCGGTGAAAGACAGGGAGTCTGTGTCTGTTAAGCCTGAGTGTGTTCAAACCAATAGAGCATCTAACCCTTATTTTACTTCTCTAAATGTTTAAACAGTTGTCCAGTCAAGGGCCTAAAATTTATATAGCTGCTGTTTATTTGCCACAGTACTTGCTGATTTCTGCTCTCTGGCTTTGCACTTATCTTGTTTTCTTTTGAATATGGAATACTGATGCAGTAGCAGATGGCAGGGGAGAGACCTGTGTCCTGAACCGACTTGAAGCCCCTTTCTAAATCAATGGCGGTCTAAGCTCATGGGTCACCTTGTAGTTATCTTTTACACATAAATATATATATGATGTCAGAATATCAGTTGTAAATGGATCTCCCCTTTAATTTTCGCTTTTCCCTAACTGACTGAAAGGTAGGAAGTCATAGGCGAAGCAAAACTATTATATCGTTCACACATATCAGGGTTAACTTACTTTCTTTGGTACAGTATATGCTTTTCAGTATATCAAAAAGTGAAATATAAGAAGTTCTGCTGTCCGACATCAACAAACTCAACTCAGTTACATCTGAAAATGACAATGAAGAACCATTTGGGTTCCCTTTTAGAAAACAGCTAATTAACAGCTAAACTACATTGAAGGG